>JAQSUU010000693.1:0-281790 GCA_038087645.1 Saccharum hybrid cultivar R570 | reverse complement strand
AATATACTGGCTATGCCAAATTTGCTGGCCGTCCAGCCAAGCAGAAAGTGAGGGAACCCAGCCACATTGTAGTTCTTAATCCCTTTCAGGGACAAATCCGTAATTTAAACGCCTGCCCGCAGTATACCATGCCACCTCACCCCTAATCCTCAACTAATCATCTTTTCCCTTTCTTTAACTCCAAATAAACCAAAAAGGAAATAACGCCAACGGAAATAGAAAAAACAAAAGCCACTTCTTCCCCACCCCAGTCCACCGCCTCCCCTCTGCTCCTCCAGCGAAGCGCACGCACGACGCGCGCAGGCAGCAAGGCAACCGAAGCGAGCGAGCTCCTTTGCTTCTACCCGCGGCAACGCCCCAGGCGCGCGCGACTCGTCGAGCCCCGGAGGCCGAGGGCGAGCGCGAGTGCGGAAGCGGAGGAGAGGAGCGCGCCCGCGACACGGCTGGGACCCCCACCACGCTCGGGTCCGAAGCCGGATCTGCCTCGGGGCTCGCGCCCGCGGCGGGAGATCGGGGGCGCGGGGGCCGCTGCGGCTGGTGGAGCGCACTGCCGGCTGACGGAGGGCGCCGGCAATCGAAGGCGGCGGTGGAATGCGGGTGGGTGGCCTGTTTCTCATTTTAATGAGGTGGAATGCGGCTTCCCGAGCTCCTTCCTGTTTTTCATTTTATAATGAGGTGAATGATTTTGTTGTTAATTTTGTGTGGGTGGCCTGGGAGGGGAAATGTGGAGCATGGGATTTGGGTCTTCGCCAAATTAGCGCCATTTTGGATGACTTTTGGGGGTTGGTATTCGTGTACTGCTAGCTTCTGGGTCCAATTCGTTGCTCTCAGTTTCCGAAACAATTTATTTGGCGCAGGATTTGCTAGTTTGTGGCTCTGGGAGCACGTTGCTTGCTGGTGTTCCTTGGGAAACTAGTAGAATTGAGCGCGTGTTGTGTTGCTCTGGTGTCTAGATTCGGTTTTGAACTAGAAACACAGGCGTCACACCTCCAGCCCACTTATGTGCTGGTTGCCCTCTTTGCTGCTGCCAGCGATGACTAATCCACTAAAATTGGTCATCTGGGCCACTGTATTTTTTAGGCTTCGAATAATGTATTTGGTGCATTTTCTTCCTGAGTCAGGCCACTGTGAGACCATGAACCTTGACTGCATAAGCTCCCTGATGCTATGATAACCTGCCTGGCCTAAGCCCTAGCTGCCAGCCTGCCACCAAGTGCTGCAGTGTGCAGTTCCTCTTAGATCTCAGGTCGCCGTACAACTCAAACGTGGTGAGTAGCACCAGTGTGCCATATCTAGTGTTATAATGTGATACCATGTTCTCTCTCAAGTGAATAAGTTCATCTATCATGTTTGCGTTAATGGTAAAACAATTTAGTAAGTATCTTGAAGTACCTTGGCTTCCATCTTAAATGAGGAGTGTGGTACGAGGACGTCCGGATGGGCTCATTCCAGAAGCCTTAGCATTGGATGGACAGCTCGATCTCACACTGGTCAGCATCCGATGGCCAGAGAACTATGGGCGATGTGGCCCAATCATTGCCCGGTTCTTGGTGCAAGTTTTGATATGTAGAAATTGGTTGCTGAATCACCACCGATCTCATGCGTTCTTTCTTTTACTCTTGGTTGTTGCTTCAAGTTTGCTCCCCTTATGTTGCTTTGCTATTGGGGAGCTGTATTTTGTGATGTGACTGATGCAAATTTATCTTTGGGGTGGCAAACAGAGATGTTGCAAGGTCGAGTTTGGGCTCAATTTGTGCTGTACGATTTTGCTGACTTATACGAAATGTTATTCCCTCCAAATTGCCTGAATGCCTGGTGATTTAGCTCTAACACAGTATAAGTTGAGTGTGCTTGATAGTTCAATTGAATATGAACTTTTAGGTTTTCTAGAGATACTTTTGTTGTCCGTAAGCGACTTCGGGGAACTTTCCAATCAATTGGTTGATTGTTGCTGACTCTTTTGAAGACTTACTATTTGACTTTTTTATGCAATATTTCATTTGATGCAATAAGATGTGCAGTGGATTGTAAAATAGCAAATTCAGATGCCAGGAATACCTCATTGCGTTAGCAAATTCTGCTAGTTGGTACGTGTTTTCATCTAGATGTGATGGATTTGGCAGTTTCCGTACTTCAAGTGGTAGGAATAATGATAGCTTCAACTTTGTGTGCCTTTCTGTGGCCTTCTTTCGTTGGTTTATTTTGTTTTATTACTTTCTATGAATGTAGAAGGGCAGGCCTGGTGCAGTTGGTGAGTGCTAGCTCGCCGAGTCACCAGGTCCTGGGTTCGAAGCCGTCTCTCTGCAGAATTTCTGCGGGGGTAAGACTTTGCTTCGGTTATTCCCTTCCCCAGACCCCACTCATGTGGGAGCCTCTGGCACTGGGTCTGCCCTTTTTACTTTCTATGAATGTATTGGTATGATTGCTCTGTGGGTGCAATTGGGTGGGCTATTTCTGATGGTGGCACGCTGGATTGGTTATTTTTGTGTAATGCATGATGAGACTGATGCTGTATTTCTTTTCATATGTTTGCCATTTTCATACCTTATCCTTTGTTTTTCTACACATTTAAAAGTTATGATAAGTTGGTGCAATTTGGGCCTGTTCAGTTCTTTATTAACATTACCATATATTGTAGGCCATGATATATGTTCCGGATGGAATTTGACTGCATTCTACTGTCTCTGAAAGAAGGGTACCAGGCTTAAGAGGCCAGGAAAATGCCACCGTCACCCTCACTGAGGAGATCAAGGTCTCCTGCACGGGAGACTTATCACAAGAGGACCAACAGTTTCGGAAATGTGCTTCCTGCGAAATCAAAGGATGATGAACTCGCTTTGTTCTCTGATATGCAGAAAGTTGAGACGGAGAACTTCTTACTGGAACCGTCAGAGGATTTTGATGACTCAATTGGTAATGCTTGTAAATTTCATCTTCCTCCCTCTTTATACAGTCCCGTAGTGTTATTTTTTTTTGTTACTTACCATTTTTAAGTTATTTCTTTCCATCCATCAGCAAAATTGAGCTATTTCCCGGAAGTAAAACTTGGTGTTAACATTCCTGCCCATGGAGAAAGCCATGATTTGCTTAATGCGGACGGTGATAAAAACGATTATGAGTGGTATGCAAACTTGATGTACATTTTATATGTCTTGTTTGAAATGGTAGTTAGTTGCTGTAGCCTTGATTTGCTTACCTTATGAACCACCTGCCTTGCACCGTACATTGTAATGTAATGTTTGCCTCGTTGATATTTAAATATTATGGATTGAGTTCTTGTGTCCTTCATGAGTGGTGCCTGTTTTTGTTTCACTTGTTTGGCATATTGCATGGTCAGTTCTTACAAATCTGGTAATTCTATGTAGATTTTCGTCTGAATTTTGGCCACAACTTGTAAGGTTGTTGCTTCGTTGAAAAAGAGCTCACATGGTTATTCTGTAGTCCTGTTTCAATCCTATTTTACATTGAAAGGAACAACGGTGAATCTTCAAATATTTATAAAAATATTCACATTGTTATCTTGTATTTCTGTTTCTTATCACTAAGCACTCTTGATGACTGCCAGTTAAGACTGGGATTTTTAATGCTGTTCAATCTTGATATGAAGTGATTCCATATTATGATAGTATGAGTTAGCCAATAACCCTTTCGTAAGCATTACATTTGATGTTCTGACCTTCTGTATTAATTAGTTCATAACAGCTAGAATATTTTCATCCCTTAAAACATGGAATATCATTGAAAAAATGCCAAATGCACCTTTCATGTTTGAAGAATGTTAAAAATGATATGGTGACCTACTGGCTACTTTTGTTGTATGGATGGGTAAGTATGAATGTATGATGCTAAGCATTAGTTCACTCTTGTTATTGGAGGATCGTTGCTTAGCAGAATTAGTAGCATAACATATGTCTAAATGGCTATTTGATTTATCTTACAAAAAAAAATGCAATTGGTGGTTCTGAACTTAATAATACTTCCTATGCTTGCACTTCTATGTAAGTGTTTATATCTTGGTGCAGGCTAATGACTTGACGTCCATTAAAATTTCCAATTATCAGGTTATTAACTCCTCCAGAAACTCCACTTTTTCGATCTTTGGATGACGAAGAAAACCAATCCATCACTCAGGTTTCTAGGGGCAGAGCTCAGAGCAAACCTATACAAATTTCAAGATCATCCACGGTGAGTGCTTGTCCAGAGGGGTTTATTCCAAGAACTATATTAGGTTGCATCCATTACGTATCAAATCTATTGTGTTCTATTCGTATACAGATGGATAATAGTCAAAGAGCTAGTAGAAGCAGTGCAAGCCCAAGTAGGCTTAGCCCATCGCCACGCTCTATGGGAAGGACAAGATCATCTAGTTCAGCTTCTCGCTCTAGCCCACCACTTGCTGTTCAATCACAAACGCTATCACGAAGATCATCAACCCTTCCGGTTGCTAAGACACTAACACCTCCTCGAAGGTCTCCAAGTCCTGTCTCAAGAAGGATGAGTACTGGTTCCAGTGGCTCAACTTTGAATGGAACAAGAGGAGCTTCACCAGTGAAACCTAATCGCAGATCTTCTTCACCAAAGCTGCATGGATGGCAATCAAATGTTCCTGGTTTCCCTTTCGATGTGCCTTCAAACCTTCGCACATCTCTAACTGATCGTCCAGTATGCCGGTCAAGGGGTGGATCACCTTCATCTTTTAGTGGACTAGAAAAGGGTTCAAGAGGTAGAAGACAGTCAATGTCTCCCACTCCACCTAGAAGAGCCAATTCATCTCACAGCATTGAACGGGACCGAATGAGTTCTTACAGCAAAGCTTCCGCAACATCATCTGGTGAGGATGATCTGGATTCTATGCAGTCTGTACCAATTAGCTACTCCAGTAGCCCAGTTGTGAAAAAGAGCTTGGTTGTGATGAAAACCAGAACCATTGCATCATCAAAGAATCTGTCCAAAAATTTCACACCTAGTTCTGTCCCGAAGCGGTCATTTGACTCTGCACTTTGGTTGATGGTAAGCATTTCTCTGCTTTTTATGTTATAATATTAGAATATTTTCTCATGTCTTGCAAGCATCTCTTGTATTGTGTAATTAGCAGTTGATTTGGTAGATTGACACTTAGCATACATTAATTTTCTCGTGTTGATCTTGGTCAATTGGTGCATTTTTTCTACTCAAGATACTAGTGGGCACCTTAGGCAAATGATTCATTTCTTACTGCCACTGAAAACTATTTTTATATAGTACATTGTTGTATAGTTTTACTTGAACAATGTTGTGAACGTACTTTTTCAGCAAATGAAGACCATACTTCTGTTTATTGTAGATTTTCTAAAGCCGAAACATGAAACTAAGATGTGATGGTCTTTCTTCCCAGGATCACCGCAAAGCTCCACAAGATAGGTTCCGACCACTTCTATCAGGTGCCCCTGCCAGCACATTTGGTGCTGGGAATGGAATTGATGTGCACAAACCCATGTTCTCACACAATTCCTCTTTGACAACTAGCAGCAATGCAAACTCTTACCATGGTGCCACTTTTGGCTCTTATACGCCTGGCAGCCAAGAGCAACATGATTTGGTTGGTGAATGGGAAGAAGATGGTAGTTCTCGGGGTCATGAGGATATATTTATGTTTGATAAATTGGATGAGCTAAATGAAGAAGACATTCATTACAAGAGCATGGAATCTACGGATAATTCACTGGTCATAGTAAAACATCTAGTAAGTGGAAGACAGGACTTGGAAGGAAGCAGAAGACCTAATCAGTCCTTATGCCATTCTACTGATAGTTCTCAGGTTGGCAATAGTAAAATTGCTACTTGCTCTAGATGTGGGAAGTTATTTAATGCGATAGATGTGGATGAAGAGGATGTCTGTTGTGATGTATGTGCTTCAAAGGTTGGGAATATCTTCACCGGTCCTACTGTACAAACTATAGGAGAAGAAAACCAGCAATATGATAAAACTGCAAAATTGAAACCTTGCATCGCATCTGATCCTCCCATACCCACAGATTGTATAGGCTATAGCAAAGAAGTATCTCTTGATCATCAACTAGTGAACAGTGAATCTTACACTGCTTGCCTGGATCAGGCCCCTCCAATTCACTCAATGGGGCACACACCTAAGGAAATGCTACTGGGGCAGGAGGAAAAGATAGACGCAGAGCATAGAAAGAAACCTGTTGGGGACTCATTAGGAAATACAAACGATATTTCCTTTCATCGATCTAATGTGACTGAATGTGAACAAACAGAACCAACATCTGTGGGGCATGACCTTTTCATCAGAGACCAAATGGATAACCATAATCATGGATTGTCCCAATGTAATGAAACTGTCTCTGAAACTGTGATCAGTGACAATTCTTCTCAATTGGGATCAACTACATATCATAACCCTAAACTTGAAACTACTGCGGGTACTGGGATATCAGTACTGTTAGTCCCCAAGTCAAACAGTAATAAATGGCCTGTTGTAGAAGGGAGGGCCCTGGCTGCTACAAGTATTCTCTGTTCAGAACCCTATTATGCAAGAGATGGTGTCAGTATGATGAAGCGTAGCTTTGGACTGGACAGCTCTTCAGCTGCTTCTTCCAGTGATCTTGGGTCTTCGAGGCAATCAACCATATGTTTTGAGCGCCTTAGGAGTGGTAAGAGGGGTGACTTTGAGAAGTCTCAGATAAGCAGTACTATGAGTCGTCAAAGCATTGCTTCTGTGTCAGATATGTCAATTTGTAGCTCTTCAGCTTCACTTTGCCCTCAGAGTGATGCAGTAGGAGGTTCCTGTTTCCCAGTTGACACTTTGGAAAGCAGCACTTCAAGAACATTGATCTCTTCTGAAGAAAATGATGCTTTTTTTAAGGATGCTTTGCCAAGTGCTATGGAATGTTCGTCTTCTTCACAGGTTATTGCCGATGATGACAGATCTGTTGACTTGAAAATTCAGAGCTATTTAAGTGAGGTAGGAGATACTACAGTTGAGAATCATTGTGCTGGCAGAATGGCTGACATGGATCATACCAGTACAAATATGTATTCTTTAGATACTGAAATGCCAAGTGATACCCGAGAGTCATCAGGCCCAGAGGAAAGTTGCATGCCTGAAACCGAAGAGGATACTTACGCCATCAGTCAGTGCAATAAAGGTAGTGCTCCAGAACATTCAAGTGATGAGAACAACTTTGATGATATTCAAATGCACTCCGAAATAGTTCAGGGTTCAGCTGAGGAAAACAGATTGGATGATTGTTGCATGTCTGCCATCTCCGAGGAGGACATGTTGATTTCTGGACAAGAAGCTGACATAAGGAAACTTCCCAATGATGGTACGGATTTCTGTATTCTTTCCTTCACCTCCAAGAGTTATGAGTTGTGCCTATCTCAAAGCTCATGTATATATGTTACTTGCTTGAGTCATGCATTGGTCCTCTATTTGTCTTGTCTGGTATATAGTTTTTCTGGTCCGGAATTAGCTGTTGTATGTATATAACGGATCTTTTGTGGACATGATTTATTCTTTGGACCAAATAAAAGATCCAGGGTGGACATGGGTCTGTTTGTGGTACGGCGTTGCCGCCGTGGAGTACGCAGGGGAGAATGAAGGAGTAGGTGAGACTGAAAACTGGAACGGAGAGGGTAGCGAGGCAATGGTGCGGTGCGGTGGGGAGATCGCCGCCGCCGGCGGCAGAAGCGCGCGCAGCCACCGTCGAAGAGGAACCCCACCCACACGGGAGGTTCTATTCTTCTTCGATAAAACTCATTACATTCCCTAAGTGCCACCTTTATAGTCTAGGTGCACTTCCTAACAAAATAACCATCAGATCCTAAAAATCCTCCCTCTTGTTCTCCTTCTAATCTTGACTGGTGTCTCAGCCACTGCTATTCCTAGTCCGGCGCCTATATTGCCGGCCCACAAAAGAGTCCACAACCGTTTGGTTCATGTCTTTTAGTGCCAAGCTATTTTTTTTTTGTCACTGCATAGGTTATCTGGCTAGCATTTGTTTTTTTTCTCGAACACGCAGGAGAGTTGCGTATCATTGCATTAAAAGAAGAGAGTTACAACTCAAGATGGCAACGGGTACGTACCCGACGGGTAGTGCTCACCCGTACCCGTACCCGCACCCGCAAAATTTTACCCGTCGGGTTACCCATACCCGCATGCGGGTAAAAAAATAGTTCCATACCCGTACCCGCCGGGTAATTCTCACCCGACGGGTAACCCGTACCCGATAGCATACCCGAAAATTACCTAAAATATCAAATAGTCACATGCAAAAATAAATCATTATAAGCTTCCAACAAGTTACAAACATGCTAACAAATATTATTAGCATCATTACAACAAAGACAATCTACTAGAAATATAGTGGATGTCTAAATGGGCCAAATTCATGACTTATATGCGCTAAAATAAATAAGGTTTGCTAGTTATTTTTGCGGGTATGTCTTACCCGCGGGTATGCGGGTATGGGTAGTATACACCCGCACCCGTACCCGCATACCCGATGGGTATAGGATTTTGCCCAATAACATACCCACGGATAGAAAATTCATTCCATACCCGCCTCTTTATCGGGTAATAACCGTCGGGTACTCGGGTTTCGGGTACCCGTTGCCATCTCTAGTTACAACACATCCAAGCATCCCTAAAAAACATTTGCTTTAGGGTCCAGTTTGTCCGAGCCAAGGAAATTATGGCCACGCCGTGTAGAGTAAGCAGCAAGCCGCAGAAGATTCTAGTGGGGCTGATTTTTGTGCCACATTTTGGCTTGGCGACATTGTTAAGCACAAGCTGAAGTGTCAGCTGGCTGCTGGTTCCAAAAATTGCGTTGATTGCTGCATTATCAATGTTCAGACCACAATATATGCTAAACCAAGTATCTAACTGCAAATCTTTTTGAAGTAATTTGTATTGTATTCCGTATAATTAATCTGATAAAATAAGACCTATTTTCCCTATATTTGATTAAAAAAATACTTATGACATATAGGACTAGGCCCCACATGTCATGTTCTTTGTTTGACAGGAAAATTAGGCTACTTTGGCTTGGCCATGAAACAAACATATCATTTTTTTGCCAAAATTTTGCACTGTGCAACTTTGTCCACTGCCAATATTTGGTCAGGCCACCCGGGATATGCAACCAAACATGCCTATCATTCTATGATTAAGCAGTCAGTCCAATTAGGTGTGTTAATTATTTGAAGGGGCCATGCATAAAAATACCTTTGGTGTGTGAAATTTACAAGAGGGGTGGGTAATTTCCAAGTGTTTGGTTTCAAAGAACATCTTCATGATGGTGTAATAAATCATTCTACTCCCTCCATTTCAAATTATAAGACGTTTTGGCTTTTCTACATACATAGATTTTGCTATGCACTTAGATACACACTATGTCTAGATACATAGTTAAACAATGTATATAGAAAAACCAAAACGTTTTATAATTTGGAACGGAGGGATACTGTTCTTGTGCACACTGCAGGATAGTAGAAAAAATTTGCAGGGCTTTTTTGGTTGATTTATCATCTTAAACTGCTAGCCTGATGTATCTTCAAAGATATGCATGCCTTCTATTTTCTTGTTGTAACCAATGAAATTATTGTATCCTTTGATGAATATAGG
Source organism: Saccharum hybrid cultivar R570 (assembly GCA_038087645.1). Taxonomy (NCBI): domain Eukaryota; kingdom Viridiplantae; phylum Streptophyta; class Magnoliopsida; order Poales; family Poaceae; genus Saccharum; species Saccharum hybrid cultivar. The sequence continues at coordinate 272,162 of JAQSUU010000693.1, read as the reverse complement.
TGAAAATATAAGTATTTGATACTTATTTGCAGTAGGGGTTCCACCCTTCCTGCTCTTAAAAAAAGAATATAAGTATTTGACACAATATTTTTCTCTGAATTGTAGAAGAATTTTGTGCAGAAGTAGGAGGATCAAGGAAACAAATCCAGAGATGCTTCACATTGGAAGAAGCTGCTGATACAATTCTCTTCTGTAGTTCTATTGTCCACGACCTTGCATACAAGGCTGCGACTATTGCACTGGAAAACAAGAAGGAATCAGAGTTTGTCGACTCTATTCGCCCTACTGTTACAATAGTCGGAGGATCTTTTCCTAAGGAAGAGAGTTTACCAAAGCTGCCTCACAGACGAACTCCAAATCGTAAGGTCAAAAGGAAAAGATTGGAAGGTGAAACAACTACAACAGAAACTACAGAGAAAGATGCTGTTGCGAAAGACTCCCCCCCTGTATGTTCTGCATCGGGTATTGCAAGGAATTCCGATAATATGAAACCTCCAAAGCTGGAGTCCAAGTGCAACTGTATAATCATGTAAGTAACTCAGTCACATCCAGATCGAAGGAGATTTGGAATATTGGTTGGGACAAAAATCGATGCATGCTGGTTTCATGTTACATGCAACTTGAAGCACGCCTACCTGCTTGGTTAACCCGTTGTCAGCAACGATGGAGTTCAACACAGTGGATCTTCCGCTAGATTATTTTTGCAAAAGTGCATTTGCTGTGTTTTAGGTGACAGAATGCACTGCGAGCTATTCTTTTGTAAAGTCTTTTCTTCTCCTCTATTGTGGAAATTTTCTGCTTGTCGTGAGGTCCATTGCGGTTTGCCCCAAGTGTGAAAGACTACTAGAGTTGTGCTGATAGCCTATTTACTTGCAACGCACGTGGCTGCTTGTGAAAATGATGGTCGCCTGGATCTCAGTTTCTGCATTCCGCGATGCATCTCTTCATTCTGGCCTGTGGGTGTTGGTTCTTTTGCCCCACACCATATGGTGGCGTTCTCAGCTCTCCAAGTTCTTTCTTTGAGATTTTTACCTGGACTGAAAGTAATGGCTTTATTTTCCATGCCTCCTAACATACAAAAGGGCGTCGATTGATATCTGTACATGGCTTAGCCTGACGCCCTGACCTGAACATAGAAAATCTGTTGATATTAATTTACTCATTGAATCTGAGAATTGGGTAGTCCATTCATATTGGTAATTATAGAGATACTTGGAGCGTAGGATTGTATTGGAGAAATTCCATTAAATTAAATTTATTCCTTTACCCCAACCTTTAAAGATTTGTTAAAGTCCATCTCTAACAAGGTACCCTCATATCTAGCTATGGACATTTGGTAATCAGGTGTATCCACTCCGTTCATAAAAGAATATATTTCTCGCTTTTTTAAATAAAAAAGTCAAACAATATTAATTTAGACTAAAATCTATAAAAAACGTTAATATTTATGATAACAATTAAGTACCATCAATCTAAGTATTTGAATTAACATTATATGCAATACAAGTATGCCTTATATTCGTTCTCCACCCATGAGCTCCACGTATGCCATAGAATAGGATGTAAAGGCTAAGCATCATGGCCTCGGTGAGTTTCATACACCCCTAAGAGACTCGAGAGTACCAACGAAGGAACTTAAGCATGATTCTTTCAAAACTTACTCGAAACCTCCAGAAGGTTTGATCACTAAGGTGGGAGAATGAGCACTCTGTCTAGCTGTTCTGTCTTTCAACTTCTCATAACAAGGTGAAAGCATAAGCCCCATGATGACTAAGATAATATAGGTGAGTTTTCAATTACCAAACCAACTAGTGTTTGGGCTAGGGCTTCCAGTAGCTATTGGAAGCCCTAAGCTCCCAATAGTGTATATAATTTTATAATATCAAATAAGTATCATTAAATTTAATCATGAAATATATTTTTATATAATAAACATATTTGGAGGCATAAATATTGATATTGTTTTTATTAACTTAATCAAACATAAGAACATTCTACTGATGAGCAAGATCCCAACACAGTATTTACAAGCCAGATGAGCAGGGTACAGCATTATGTACACAGAACTAGGTTTTCCCTAAGCCAGATGAACAGGGTACACCCTTATTTACATAGAATAACGTGCTGTCGTCTTCAGCTAAAGTGAGTATGGGTGCCCGCTATTCAGCACTCTGCGAATGACATCAGTGTTCCATCCAAATACAGAATCCGAGCTGTCAACACTTCCAAGGAAAAGGTTTCACCTGGAGATCGAGATATATGCAGAGAATCTTAACGAAAAATTGTTTGGGCTAACTAAGGATGGATTTTATTGTAACACCCTAGTGTTAAGCTTGCATTAGCATTTTCAAATCATGCGCATAAGCATCATCATGCATTCATAAGCTTCACATGAAATATAACTTGAAACATGCTAATGAAACATATGTGTTGCAGTGTTTTGTTTCAATAGATTTAATGATATGTAGATGCTTGTTATGCTTTATGTGCACTGGTTTGATCACTTAAACAACTTAGGAGTATTTAGGATGTAATTTGTAGCAAGTTTCATATTCATCATTTTAACAAATTATGCTTTTAAATAAATCTTTCAAATTTAGGGTTTTGGATTTAATTTGGCATAATTTTGTAATTCAAAATATAGTAAGAATCTGACTTTGGTCATTAAAGCAAAGTTGTAGAGCATGAAAAATGGAGCAACTTTTGTTTTTAGGTCACCTCTTGAAAATGCTTTTAAAATGCTCTAAAATGCATTTTATTGCTGTTCTTTAGAAAATAAAAAGAAAATGATTTTTCTTTCTCTCCTCTTCGTGGACCGCGCGCCCCACTTCTCGGCCCAACCACGAGGTGGCCCGGCCTGCCTCCGCACGCTCGTTCCTGCGTGCCCACGCCCGTCTCGACCATGGACAGGGGACGACCGCCGCATGGCCGCCGCTCGCCGGCGATGGCGTATGGGTGGCAAGCCGCGGGCCCCTCCGCCATTATCGTGCCTGTCTTAACGCCGCCTACGCCGCGCCTGGTGCTCTCACCCGCTCACTCCACCTTGTCTCCTCCTCTCGCTCCAGTTCAAAATCTCGCGCGGGCGAGCTCGCCACCGAGAGCCACCGTAGCTTCGTCGCCGCTGCTCCACTCGCGTCCAATTCCTCGTGGCCCCTACTCCGCTGTGACCCGCTCCATCTCGTGCTCCCTTCCGCAACCGCCAACGTCAAGGTGAGGGGCCGTATTGGCCGTCTTCCTCTCCGCCGGCGTAAGCGCCGCCGTGGCTCGCGCGGCCAACCCCGCCAACGAGCCCTCCTCTTGTCCTTTCAGCGAGCACCATGTTCGCCTTAGCCTCGCGGAGCTCGCACGCTGCTTGTCTTGCGGCCATGGCCGGAGACGGCGAGCACCCCCGGCGTGCCACACCACCGCTCTGCCATGACACAGGCGAACTGCTCTGTAACATCCCGGCTCAGGGCTTAACAGGATTAATAGGATACTCATACCAACAAGTTGCAACTTCTTTTTCGGAAGCTCATCTCAAAAGAACTCCAAAGTTAAGCGTGCTTGGCCTGGGTCGATGGGTGACCGACCGGGAAGTTCTTACTGGGTGCGCATGAGTGAGGACAAAGTGCGTAGAAAAAACTTGTGCTGGTTTGTGAGGACAGTCTATGTAGAAAGCGGCCAGATGTCAGCGGGCCCGACCTCGAGGAGGTGGGACGTTACAGAAGGGTATCAAAGCCGACTTTCGCGGTTTCACGGGCGTGTGTGTCGCAGTTACGCAGACATGGTGTGCATGGCTGGTGTGGACCCAGAGTGGTCACACAGCATGACACATGCGCTGGCACTGGACACACGAACGTGGTCAAGAGAGGACGTTCCTGGCTTGAGATTGACCAACGAGGACGTCGGTCTCTTAAGGGGGTAAGGATGTAACATCCCCGCTCAGGGCTTAACAGGATTAATAGGATACTTATACCAATAAGTTGCAATTTCTTTTCCGAAAGCCCTCGAAAGAACTCCAAAGTTAAACGTGCTTGGCCTGGAGCGATGGGTGACCGACTGGGAAGTTCTTCTCGGGTGCGCACGAGTGAGGACAAAGTGCGTAGAAAAGACTTGTGCTGGTCTGTGAGGACAGTCTATATCTTAGAAAGCGGTCAGATGTAAGCAGACCCGGCCTCCAAGAGGCGGGACGTTACATGCTCCTGCTCCAACTCCGTGCCATCCTCCAAGCCTATCTTGCTCACGGCACCGTAGGGAGGCCAGCGGTTCCGGTCCCGTCGCCGGGGACCTCACCGGTGGCGAGATCCGGCCGGTCAACGGCGACCCTGCCTCGGCTCCGGCTGATGCGTGGGGCCGATTGACCCACGGACCCCAGCTACCAGCGCCTGCGGGTGCACTGCACTGGGTGCACCCAGTGTTTAGGTTTCGTTTTGTTTTCGAAAAATGATTTCCAGAAAATATGTTAATGCTTCCAAAAATCATATCTTGAGTATTACTTGTCCAAAATTTGTGAAACCAATTTTACTGTGTTTGTCTTGAGTAGATCTACAGTTTAAAAATATTGCATGTCTGTTTTGTGATACTTTTCTGTGGGGCTTTATTTAATTCTTGAAAATGTTGCTATCTTAGGAAATGTATAGTAAATAGAATATGTATTAGAAAAATGTGATTCTATTTTTTTTATCTGTTCATGTGATGCACTTTCTGTGAAAAATATATAACATGCATGTTTTGTGGAAAAATATAGCTAAGTAATTTATGTGTATTAATTGTTGTTTTCTTGTAAAATTGCTAGGGCTAAAAATATGAATAATACCTGCATGTGAAACTTTTTATACAGTGATTCTATACTATGTAAATCATGGGAAAAATATTAAATCTATTATTTGATACTTTTCATAGTACAAAGCATTTTCATGCTCATTTATCCATCATTACTTGTCAGTTTTGTGTAGGCTAAAATAAGTATGCTGTTGCTGTGAAATTTTTATGATAGACTCTACTGAGCACCAGCATGATACTGTATTTTTCTCAGAATTTTAGGAGTTCAGAAAGTATATGTGATAGTTGTAGCCTTGGTTGATATTAGTTAATTTAATATTGCTTTATGCATAATTAGGATATTTAGTGTGATTTGGTGTATCTTTGAAGCACCTTGACTCGCTGGTATAACTTGGCAGGTTAGGGTAGCCCTTGTGGTGATAGTATAGTAGTACCTGTGTTTGTGGTTATATGGTGGTTAGCGGTGTATGATGGTAGTTAGTAGTAGAAGAGAGTGCAGTAGATGACATGTGCTTATAGTATATGTTCTTGGATGATGTTGACTACCTGGTAGAAGAGATTTGCATATACTCTGTCGAAAGTAACTAACCATGTTCATTCATCTGCATCCATCCATAAGCATCATGATTATTAGCTGTCACTTGCATTCTCATGACCACCGACATATGCAACATATAGGATCGCAGGACGAGCCCCATTTAGTGGAGCAGGAGGATCCGGAGGTGCCAGCACCAGAAGCACTAGGAGCCAAGGAGCCAAGTGAGGAACTCCCGAAGTGCGTGGACCACCAGCCTAATTCTTTCGAAAGAGGCAAGCACCGGAGCATTCTAAGTCTCCTACTTTATAAAAGTAATTAATTATATAAGTTCTATATATTGTTGCATTAAATTATAGGAGTTGAGTGAAACCGTTGATGCATATATTATATCCTTGTTTACCTTGTTATATCCTTTACCCTGCTAGGTTTAGGATCGAATAAATGCTTAGCTCTGCTTATGTCGGTAGCAGTCGGTGATTTCCTATCACTAGCAACTCTAGGTGGCTACCGGAATTCCTTAGCTATGAATGCTATCCTGAAAATAATCAAATGTTGATGGATAATTGGAGACCGGGCGGAATAAATGTTTGGGCAACCAGACATGGTTCTGGGGTGCTAATAGTTTCCGTCTGTGTCGGTTAAGGACCGATCATTGCTCGTTCCTCTTGTCATGTTGAACTCATACCTCACATTTAGCTGGCCGGATAAAGTACCTTTCGACTGTGAAGCCAGTGGCACTATTTGGGTCGGGATCGACTCGGGCGCGTATATTGGTGTTGAAGGGGGTGCGACAGGGGCGCGAAGAGTGAGCCCAAGGACAGGCTAGGCCTGATTCCTGGCAGTCGAACGGTCCCTAGGTATTGCCGGTCCATGATTTATCCTGTGGGCTTACCGGAATAGTGTCATTGGTGATCTGTAGCTCACTTTAGCGGGTGAGTGTGGTTTGTGTGAGGAATAAATCACTAGCTGGTTCGGAATCGATTCGAATCGCCATCGCTCCTGTATAGTGAGCACTTGACTCGAGCTACGACATCGTAGTAATGATGATGGAACACGGGTGGTTGTAGGGATGATGTTGGAAATGCTAAACCTGAGATGGTAACTTGATGTTAATGGTTAATCAAGTGGTTGCTATAGCATAGGTGCTTACTAGAGTGACATGTTATAATAAAGATGATGCTATACTTATAATAGTTTATTCATGATAATTTATGCTTTTCGCAAATGAGTCAGCTAGTCCACTAAAAGAAAGCCTTGTATACTCCTTGGTGTCGCTTTATTTCCGTTTAAGGCGGGTAAGTCTAGCTGAGTACCTTCTCCTACTTAGGGCTTTGTTCCCATTATTGTTGCAGATGGCTAGATGTACTATGGATATTGCATCAACTGTCTGTATTTTGCGATGGACGACAACTAGGACCTTGGGCGTGGTCACTCCATATGTCTGATCTAATGTTTTTGTTGGACTTGATCGTTACCTGACACTGTATTTGAACTAAGTATATATGGTTTCGAAACTAATTGCTTCTGCTACTTTATTATGAACTTGGTTTGTAATAACTTTATGTTCTAAACTCTGATATATTTCAATGATGTTGTGAACTTTATGTAATATGTAACTGTGGCTGCTAAGCTTGTACGATCTTGGCGTGTATGCTGATTGGTTTGAAATCCTTCGTGATTTCACAGACTACCCGGTTTGTATGGACTTAAGTACGTTAAATTATTTGCTTCGGCAGGTGATTTTCTTACTTAAACCCGTATAAATTGGTCGGTTCTGTTATACTTATCAGACCGACCAATATCAAATATAAGACTCACCTTGGGATCATGATCTCGTGATTGAAAATTCTGTCAGGGATGGCAGGAATGTGGTCCTTTTTCTCATTGGCGAAGTTTATGATCTGGAATAGCACTTCGTTAATCACCGACTCCAATGCAGCACGCCTTGTGCTGGTCTCCTCCAAGGCATTCGCTAGGAGCATATTGCACAAAATGTTACTGCTACACTCAATATGCTTATGACAGCCTCAAGAAGGCCATGAAACTTTAGTTAACCAAATTACCTCCGATGTTTGTCAGCCCTTTGGAGCTGTTTGACTTGCTGTATCTTTTTCGGCTCAGGACATGCAAATTGATGAACCATTGCTCCCAATAAATGCGCTCTGTTTTGTTGACAAACCAACCTGGGTGTCTCTGTTTCTCGTCAAAGGAGAGGCACATCTGAGATATTCAATTGAGCCACTAATCTAAATCAGAAGAAAGATGACATAGTTCAGCAGCAACAGGAGTAAACTGCAGCATAAAATCAAAATGGCTAATTGTTGTAGTTCAGACCTGGCTTCTGCGATTTGGGTGTCTATCCACCCAAGCAGTGAACTGGTCTATTTTTTCATCAACTTCCTTTTCTAGTTCCGGTAGATCACATTGTACCTAAACACATGAAAACATCGAAGTAAGCAGTGGCAAAGAAAATGCAAATGAAAGAAAGTTATTAGACTGCAACAAGCAAGGTAATCATATTTGGACAATACATCTGTCATCGTGGTTAAGTTGGAAACTGATACAGAGAAAGCAACTTGCTGAAACCCTTGTTGAAATGTTATACGGTGCATCTATCTATCTATAATATAAAAGAGCGAAAAAATTGAAAATACATCTTAGCCAAAAGTTTTTTACTTGCTGTATATTAGAACCCTCAGGTCAATTGTACCTCTAAATCTAAAGGTGCAAACTAATCTCTCAGTGGGCCATCAACACGCTTGCAGTCACCATTGAGAGTCTGACGCATTCCTGCCGCCCTCCCTAGATGGTCTTTTTTCACCGAATAATGTTTTACCCACCCGCGTACACACAACGCCCCTCCCGTGCGCTTCTCTCCCTCCCGAGATGTAAATCGCGATTATGCATCATTCCTTAGAGAACTCTTCTATCTACTGCCTCTTCTCTTCCTTTCCCTTGTGCTCGCCGACGCTAGGGTTCCGTGCCCGCTGCGATGGAGGATGGACCAGCGTGTGCCAAAGGGTGCGGGAGAGAGAGCAGCGCCGCCTGCTTGAGTAGACTTTGGATTTCTAACACACAAAACATGAGTTGCTGCCCACAGCACATATTAATCTGCTGATCAGTTGTCTCTGCTGATTCTAAACTTCACAACTACACATTAAAATCAGTTAGCTCCTTTTGATTCTGGTTTACCGAAAAGTAGATCTCAATTAGACCTGACAATGGATTTGGATCATCCAAAATCTAAATGGATTCAACCCACTTTGGATTTAATTGGATGGATGTTGTTTGCACCTGGACATTCTTTACATGAGATCCAAACGCATTGGATTGGTTTGGATAGAAAGAGCTGGATATCCAAATATCCATTGGACCTCTCCCCTCTCCTCCTGGTGCCTCTCCCAGGTGGGCGGCAGCACCTCCACCGTGGCATCTCCAGCTTCCAGCAGTTGCTCGTGGCGTCTTCCTCCGGCTGTAGGCTACTGCGGCGATGCCTGCCGCCTAATAAGTGCGTGGTGATGTGCTTCTCCAGCTTGCCAGATCACGTCTGCGTACCCTGGCCGCCTTTGCTGCGTACGGCGTCGACGCGCTCCGGCTTAAATCGTCGTTGGCTCGTGGCCCCGGGTGCTGTTGGCCTCCGCTGGCGCAGCGAGGATCGTCTGGTACTGGAACACCACCTGGTTAGGCTGCGCGAGCACCGTGGCGAGCACGTCCATGATGGCGTCCCACTGCTTCTCTGCCTCCGTCCCTGGAGATGTCAAACAAAGGTCAGTGACGCCGGCAAGCTGGAACGGGCTGCTGGAACGGTGAGTACCTCGGGGACGGAAGTATTTGGACGATAGGATTGGATTTGGATTGACGAGGTACTGGACTGGATTTTCTGTGCATAACAATGGTTTGGATTGGATGCATGCCTCACTAGTTGGATTCCTTCTGGGTTGATTGGATGCGGATGCTAATCCACTTCCAGGTCTAATCTCAATATTAGTAACAGTAATACTGAACTATGGCTAATGGCTACAGCTAAATGAAGCATTACAATGACAGAACCAATTTGGTTGGCCATAATAATACGAGGAAAGTGAAGACAGGCATTCTTGCCCACTGCTAGACAGTCGTATAATATGTGAAATGCCAGTAAACACTCTAGTCACAGATTTGGGTTCCAGACATCTTCTTAAATAATCCTAGGTCGCACCTGAGTCTGTGAAAAGCGAAAGCATCAATAATTTTCAAATGGAAGTAGTAAATATATAAATATATAATTACTTAAAGCACAACACCGTATGCCTTGACCATGGAAACAAACCCAGATGTTAATGCAGGGAAATACTCACATAAGTGATCTCAATGAAATCACAGTCAACATCTTTGGGGCGAACCAGGCTGAGGGTTCTATGGAAGAATATGGTGTGCAAAATGCCTGCAGCATAGTTCATTTTTACCATACCCATTAGCAGCTGCTATGTAGTATAAAAGAACACAGAGAAATACTCCAATTTCTTATTACTAATAGAAGGACCTGAAGTTAAGAAAGATAAGGATCCCCAGAGAAATCTCATGAAGTCATCTAAGTGATGAGTGCACTTACTAATAATCAGGGCAAGTATAAACTTTAACTATCGGTAGAATGGAAGGAGCTCAAGCACATAGAAAAAGGTTAAGAACTCACAGCAGAAAGGACTCTGGAACCAAGATAAGCACAACAAAGTAGTGAAAAATACACAACATAGTATCGTATAATAATATGATCTGCTGCAGAGAGTAACTCCACTATTAGCCCAATTTTTTGTTAAGCTTCCAGTGCCATACATCCATACAGCATTTAAGTTTCCCATGGGGGAAACCTAGGTGAAATCCACTAGTTAACCATCATCATGATTTCAAAACTGCAACATGAAATTACTCTATTCCAAAAATTATTGGAACCATAACAACAAAGAAGCATGTGAATGAATACAGTACATTAGGGTTTCCGTGTCGTGTCAATAGAGAGCAATTTGTTGAGGTAATAAAAGACCCCTTTCAATGAAGATAGAGAGATGACAAGGGATGCGAAAAAATAAGATTTGAGCACTCACATCGCAGCACATCCCTGATATCTGTCGGTTCCACCATTTTCGGCCCAAACAACCAGAAAAAAAAAGAAAATGAATTCTTCAAGATAAGCAACAAGAAACCAAGCAAAGAACCGTGGTGAAACCGAGGCAGGGCTTAGGATCGGTATCGGACCAGCTCGTTCAGCTGACAGGTCTCGCAGTTCATCTCCGCTCGCCGCTGCGGATCGGGTCAGAAAATCAATCCAAGCAAGAAAGACAGGCTTCCTCACCAACAGGTGAATCGGTCAGAACTGGATGCATCTGCGATTCCAGTAGAGGGGAGGGGAGTGGAAGAGGTCGAGGATTGTGAGAGCCGAGAGAGGAAGTCGAGGAGGCGTGCTTCAGTTCAAAGTTTCATTCAGATGTGTTCATCGGAGTTGGATTTTTTTTCTTTTTCTAAGAGTTCTTTTTTCCCCGAAAGGACTTTTTTCAAAACTTTTTCTATAGGACTTTCCAAAAACAGATAACGACCATAGGGGTTTTTAGGTCATGTCCATAGTTATTCGGATCGGAACAGACTCGCAGTTAGACCGGTAAAAATCCAAACCATAGCCTAAATCGGTGTTGTTCGTTTAAAAGACCACTCGACAATCGAGCTAGTAAAAACCAATAAAACTGGCTGAGTTTATATGTCACAGTGTGTGTGACAACAAGGCAAATATGAATCGGTTTGTTCGGCTGATGGTTTCTATGGCTGATAAGTCGACTGACGCTATTTTGTAATGAGAGAAAAACATTGTACCATGGCCGATAAACAGTTCAAGGGAACAGAGCGCTAGATAGTTTTTGTCTCTATCTCTTCTCTAAGTCTCTTCTCTACACCTAAAAAATATAAAAGGTTATTATCTACTCGTTCACTTCTCTATTCTCTGGTCAATTTCGCGCACGCTTGTTTTATTAATAAAGGCACATGGACCCGCTTAGCTAAACAATCAATCACAGTAACTCGTCCTTCTTCACATCACAACGGGCACAACCGTTCCATATGGAAATCGAATCGATAAATAATCAATTACATATTCGTGAAAAAAATGACAGCTTACAAGATCAACCTCACAATCATCGCATCCTTGAATCTATATCTATATATCTATACATATACCTATAATATTAAAAAGAAAAAATTTCTCAACCTCAATTTTTTATCCCACCCATCTTCTTTTTCGCTGCCTGAGTCATGAATGCATCTTCACATTCGCTCCATCTTTTACCAATTTGCGCATCGAAGTCCAACTTGGATGCTTGTTCTCAATTTTTTTTTGACCGTCATTTGATCCTTAATATTTGTTTTCGGATCAAATTAAGTATGTCGTCTTTGGCCTTTCGGAATCCTTTCCTACGCTTTTCCTATTCCCAAAATCAGCGGCGGACCCAGAATCATTTCTTTGGGCAGGCACACAGTATAGGAACAGTGCTTTACAGTACGCTACAGTTCTCGCTACAGTGCTCCGTTACCTTGGTCACCGGGAATCTGAGGTAGTCCTGGAACTACCCAAAATCCTGCTGGGTCCGCTACTGCCCAAAATATCCCTTGAGATCTAGGCTTTGGTTCCTTGTCCGTCTATACAAATCACCCGCCTACCCAACGATTCATAGTAGATTACGTGTACACAATGGAGTACACTACACAATAACAGAAAAACGATATAAAGGAAGAAAAGGAAACAAAAAACAAGAGAACATGAACCAGTGTTCTTGGTAGTTGTTAAAGACTTAGGTGCCATTTGTTTACTGGGGAAATGTGGGGTGGGATAGGGAAATGAGGGGAGGAAAATATCCTATCCATTGTTTGGGTTTTTGGAATGGAGATAGGGATAGGGAAATGATGTGGTCTTTTCCCTAACCTGCGGACCCAATGGAGGGGGTGGGTTATGGCCGGGTTATGACCGAGGCTGCGTGTTGCGCAGGCCGCCGGAGCCAGCCTCCCTTCGCCGCGTAGGCCGCCGGAGCCCGCATTGCTTCGCCGCATAGGCCGCCGGAGCCAGCGTCGCCTCGTGCTGCCGACCAAGGATGCGCGTCGCTTTGCCGTGCAAGGCGCCGGAGCCCACGTCGCTTCGCCGCGTAGGCCACCGGATCCAGTGTCGCCTCGTGCTGGCGACCGAGGTTGCACGTTTCTTCGCCGTGCACGCGTTGGGTGTTCTCTGCTACAGCTAGCCCGGCGGGACCTTGCTGCTCACTTGCGTGGCCTGCTATGTGAGATCGGAGTTGGCTGAGGCTAGAAGATTGCAGACAAAAGGACAAGAAGGTGTTGATGGAAGGAAGGCTTGTGGAGATCTTTTTTTATTCATTCACTCATGTAGGTCTCACCACATATCTCTAACCCAAACCAAAGAGAAACAATATGTGGGGCAATTGAAAGGTCCTAATATAGCTAGAGGGGCTGAATAGCCTATTTAAAATCTATAAATCACTAGAGCAAAATGATTAGTATAACAAACGGCGTAAAGCAAGTTTTGCTCTAGCTCTACAAGGGTTGCAAGCCACCTATCCAATCAATTCTAGTAGCTATGATCTCTAAATCAATCAATGGCTAAGTCATTATAAGCTCTCAAAAGCTAGCTACACTAAAGAGCTCAACTAGGTGAGAAGCTACACTAGCAAGTAAGACAAGCTCTTAAAGCTAATTACACTAAAGAGCTTGTTACAACTACTTTTCAAGTAAGTAAAGGGGTGAGTGGGATGTTTATACCATCGCGTAGAGGGATGAACCAATCTCAAAGTAGATAACCAATTACCGGGAGAAATCCAATCAAATACAAGATGGACACAAGATTTTTCTCCCTAGGTTTACGTGCTTGCCGGCACGCTAGTCCCCGTTGTGTCGACCAACACTTGGTGGTTGGGTGGTTAAGAGGTGTTGCACAAACCTCGTCCACACAATTGGACACCGCAAGAATCTACCCATAAGTGAGGTAACTCAATGACACAAGCAATACACTAGAGTTACCTTTCGGCTCTCCGCCGGGAAGGTACAAGACCCCTCACAAGATCACCGGAGCAGGCCACAAACAATCACCAATACGTGCCGGACCTCCACCGCTGCTCCAAGCCGTCTAGGTGGCGGCAACCACCAAGAGTAACAAGAACTCTACAGCCACAATGATCCCCAAGTACCACTAGATGCAGTCACTCAAGCAAATGCACTAGGAATCACTCCTAATCTCACTTTGATGATAAGTCAAGGATGAAGATGAGTGGGAGGTATTTGCTTCTCACAAGGATGTCAAGTATGTCAAAATACCAAGCCAGTGAGCCCCAAACCGGTACCTTTCTATTTATAGAGCCCTAATAAGCAGAGAACCGTTGGGAGCTCGTGGGGTGACCGGACGTACCCCAGCGTTTGGTCGGCCAGCGTCTGGAAGCCCTCGGTCGTCCACGTGTCTCGTTTTAAATCTCGCACATTAGATTACAACGGTGGAAAACGGTCAACGCAGTCAGTCAATCATTGACTGGATGTGACCCTCAAAATGACCGGACCCACGTACACGCCGCGTCCGATCAAGTACAGAGAGGGTCCAGGGCGACGAAAACGCGACGTAACGCGCCCGGTCGAACATGACCTAACGCCAGCGTGCGTCCGGTCAACGCTGGCTTCCTCTTCACGCACGCGACGTCAACTTGCGTTAGCGGAACTGCTTTACCTTTGCGCGTCCGATCGCTTCTCAGCTTTAGCATCTGGTCGCGCCATCGAAGAACGTTTTTTTCTCTGCACGAAGATGACCTGACGCCCAGGTCATGCTAGAACCCAGCATCCGATCATGCCAACCAGTAGACCGAGACCTAGGGTTACTAACGGGACGTGCTGGTCAGCATAGTGACCTGCGTCCGGTCAGGTACCTGCATCTCCTTTTCTTTTTCTATCTCGTCAAACACTTCGTCCTTGCTTCCAACTTGCTAACCACAAAGTATAGAACTTGTGTGCACGTGTGTCAGCATTTTTCAAAGCACTTCACAAGGGTCACATGTTAGCACACTAGGTTCTTAAATGCAATGCATGAATCATGTCACCTAGTAGCACTTGATAAACTATTTAACCAAAGAATTCCTCTCTTTATAGTATGGCTATCGATCCTAAATGTGATCACACCCTTTATGGTGTTTTGATCACCAAAACCAAAACTCTGAGCAATACTTTTGCCTTGATCTCCATTGGGTTTTATTTTTCTCTTTTCTAAGTTGAGCACTTGATCATCTCTTGGTCATCACCATGCACCATGATCTTCTTCTTAGCTCCATCACTTGGATTGTACCAACCTCATCTAATCCACACACTTAGTATAGAGGTTAGTACTAAGGTTTCATCAATTAGCCAAAACCAAACTAGGGCTTTCAATCTCTCGTTTTTCGTAATTGATGACAACCTTTTTTCACAAATATTTTTAATAAAATTCTTTTGGATTCATGTTGCTTGCCCAAGCATTTTACCATGTGTAAAGGATATGGACAAGTTTCATACACCCGAATTGGTAGCAATTGCTCCCCCTACATATGTGATAATAGTTTGGATTTGAATGCTTGCACATATGCTTAGATAGGAAATATAGGAGTCAATTTCTACCAAATGATGCTAAAGTGTAAAGAATGGATCTTTGAAGCGTGATGCCAATCAGAGTTGGCAATATACACCATCCTTAGTACCATTAGTAACTAAACATTCATAAAGACTAGAAACCCTGTGAGATCAATATTATATGAAAGGGTATAGTTTTTACAAGATAAGCATCAGTCTAGTTACTCCACCTATGCATAGTAGTTCTTCATTTCATCATCCAAAACTACAACTAGCATACACCACACAAGCATGTATCAGAGAAAAGGAACTTGTGCCATGTAAGCAAACATATGTAATGCACATTCAAATGTAACATACAAGTTTATGAGCTTGTTCCCCCTACTTGTATGCTTCAAATTTTAATTGATCCCTTTATATCGTCATTTCATTTGTTTGCTCCCTCAATCACACTATCTTTGTGAATTACTTCTCCCCCTTTGATATCAATGACCATAAAAGGTGAGCTCAAATTTTAGATAGGTTGTGGTGAAACCATATGAAGTGAGGATTATGTTCCCAATTTAGTTTAATCTAGATCACTTGCAAAAGATATTTAACTCGGTTTGATCTAAGGACAAACTTCTTCACACCTTCAATAAGGGTTATCATGCACCATGCTGAGTTAAACACTTATAGCTCATTTTTCTAGATTAAACACCAAGTTCACAAGTCCACAAATATGTCATATGCTACCACTAGATCATATCAAGCATAAAAGCAATAGTGGTACCATACACGCATCAAATTTATTTGATTTTCATGAATGAGCCTAAGACATGTGAGGAATGATTGAATGCACTAAACAAGTCCTTAACAATGGATGAATTACATGTCAATCAACTTTACTTTGCTTTGCTCGAAGGAGATGCATGTCATATAACGAGGGTGCATCAACACATATTTGAGAAGTCAAGTATGTTCAATGCATTCCTTAGCTTGCAAAAACCTCTTCTCATCAAGTGGCTTGGTGAAGATATCGACAAGTTGATTATTGGTGCCTACACTCTCAATTGAAATATCTCCTTTTATTGGTGATCTCTAATGAAATGATGGCGGACATCTATGTGCTTTGTTTTTGCATGTTGAACCGGATTGTTGGTGAGCTTCACGACACTCTCATTGTCACATAGTACTGGCACTTATTTGAATTTAATTCCAAAATCATTCAAGGTGGCCTTCATCCAAAGAATTTATGCACAACAACTACCGGCAGCTATGTATTTAGCTTCAGCGATTGAAAGTGCAACACTATTTTGCTTCTTTGATGACCAAAAAATAAGTGATCTTCCCAATAGTTGACATGTGCCCGATGTGCTCCTTCTCTCAGCTTTGCATCCCGCATAATCCGAATTGGAATATCCAATTAGCTCAAACTTTGCTCCTTTAGAATACCACAATCCAACATTTTGTGTATGCTTCAAGTACCTCAATATTATCTTTGTAGCCTTCAAATGACTTTCTCTTGGTGAGGCTTGTAATCTAGCACACATGCATACACTAAACATCACATCCGACCTTGATACGGTCACATAGAGTAGGCTTTCAATCATAGACTGATACATCTTTTGATCCACCATATTACCACTTGTATCACTATTTAAGCTTCTATTTGTCCCTATTAGTGTACTAATTCCCTTTACATCCTCCATGTCAAACTTCTTGAGCATGTCTTTGATGTACTTGTCTTAACTTACAAATGTACCATTCTTCAATTGCTTGATTTGAAGACCAAGGAAGTAACTAAACTCTCCAATCATAGACATCTTAAATTCATTTGTCATCATCTTTTTAAACTCCTCACAAAAATCTTGATTGGTTGATCCAAATATGATATCATCAATATAGATTTGTAACACAAACAAATCCTTTTTAATCTTCTTGGTGAAGAGAGTGGTATCAACCTTGCCCATGATGAACCCTTTAGAGAGTAGGAAATCCCTCAACCTCTTATACCATGCTCTTGGTGCTTGCTTCAAGCCATACAAAGCCTTTTTCAACTTTTATACATGGTTGGGCTTCTTCTCATCTTCAAAACCAGGAGGTTGCTCAACATACACAAGCTCGTTGATGTACCCATTGAGAAATGCACTTTTCACATCTATTTGATACAACTTGATGTTATGGGCACAAGCATATACTATCAAGATCCTAATTGCTTCTAATCTTGCAACCGAGACATATGTTTCTCCAAAGTCAAGACCTTCAACTTGAGTGTAACCTTGAGCCACTAATCTTGCTTTGTTCCTTACAACAATCCCATCTTGATCTTACTTGTTGTGAAAGGCCCATTTTGTTTCAATTATATTATGTCCTTTAGGCCTCTCAACTAACTCACATACTTGATTTCTCTTGAAGTTGTTAAGTTATTCATGCATAACATTGACCCAATCAATATCCTTCAAAGCTTCATCAATCTTCTTAGATTCAATAGATGACACAAATGAGAAGTGATCACAAAATAATGTCAATCTAAATCTTGTTTGCACACCTCTTGAGATATCACCAATTATAGAGTCTAAAAGATGATCTCTTGCAACATTGGTAAGTTAGAGCACTTGCACTTGATTGCTTGCATTTGATTGATCACTTGTTGATTTTGCACTTGAGATGATGAACTAGTTTGATTTTGATTATGAGAACCACTAGCTTGCACATTTAAGTTAGAGAGCACTTGATCTTTGTCATCTTCAACTTAAATCACTTCTCTAGGCTTTATGTCACCAATATCCATTTTTTCATTGCATTGGCCTATTGAGTGCCTCTCACATCATCTATATTTTTATCTTCCTCTTGAAACCATTGGTTTTCATCAAATTCCACATCATGAACTTTCTCAAGAATACCACTAATTAAATTCCAAACTCTATAAGCCTTGCTAGTAGTTGAGTAACTAAGTAAAAAACCTTCATCACATTTCTTCTCAAACTTGCTTAATCTTATGTCTTTCTTCAATATATAGCA
This sequence comes from Saccharum hybrid cultivar R570, assembly GCA_038087645.1. NCBI lineage: Eukaryota > Viridiplantae > Streptophyta > Magnoliopsida > Poales > Poaceae > Saccharum > Saccharum hybrid cultivar. The sequence goes on along the minus strand of JAQSUU010000693.1, from coordinate 254,251 downwards.
TTTACAATCAAAGACCCGAAAGTATGCAATATTGGGCTTTATTCCATTCAAGAGCTCATATGGTGTCTTCTCCATCATAGGGTGACAATAGAGTCGGTTGCTATAGTAGCAAACCATGTTGATTGCTTCGGCCCAAAATGAATAACTCACATTGTACTCACTCAATATTGATCTTGCTATGGCAATCAAGGTTCTATTCTTCCTCTCAACTAGGCTATTTGATTGAGGAGTGTACTTGGTCGAGAATTGATGCCTAATCCCAAATTCATCACACAAACCATCAATTCTTGTGTTATTGAATTTACTTCTATTGTCACTTCTCACTTTCTTGATGGTGATTTCAAGCTCATTGTGAATTCTCTTGATGAATGTCTTGAAGGTTGCAAACACATCACTTTTGTCAATAAGAAATAACACCATGTATATCTAGTGAAATCATCCAAAATCACAAATTCATACTTGTTGCCACTAATGCTTGTATATGTAGTTGGCCCAAACAAGTCTATATGTAATAACTCAAATACCTTAGATGTGCTTATGATGCTCTTCTTTGATAAGTGTTGTCTACTTGCTTTCCGGCTTGACATGCATTGCAAAGCTTATCCTTTTTAAATGTGACATCTTTCAAGCCTCGAACTAAGTCATGCTTCACTAACTTGTTCAATTATTTCATTCCAACATGACCAAGTCTTATATGCCATAGCCATCCCATGCTAGATTTAGTGATCAAACATGTTGATAATTGAGTTTCACTAGCATTGAAATCAATCAAGTATAGATTCTCATATCTAAAGCCTTTGAAGATTAAGTTAGAGCCATCTACACTTATGATTTCTACATCATCCACACCAAATATGCACTTAAAGCCAAGATCACAAAGTTGAGCTACTGATAATAGGTTAAAGTTCAAACTCTCTACTAGTAGCACATTGAAAATGCTCAAATCATTGGATATAGTAATTTTACCAAACCCCTTGACCTTGCCTTTGCCATTATCACCAAATGTGATACTTTGAATACTATCTTCGTCATTAGACTTGATTGAATTGAACACTCTTGAATCACCGGTTATGTGTTGTGTGCACCCACTATCAAGCATCCAATGTCTTCATTCGGCTTTATAATTGACTTACAAGAAAGACCAATTCCTTTTAGGTACCCAAACTTACTTGGGTCCTTAAGGGTTAGTCACTAAGCTCTTTTTGGTACCCAAATGACCTTCTTCTTTGGGCCCAACAAGGATGTACCAATAAACTTAGCCTTCACACCATTGGTACCCTTGGTAAGCAAATAACAAGAATCAAACTTAATTGAGGATATATTGGCATGTGATTTCTTGTTCTTGCAATCACGCACTATGTGACCAACTTGCTTGCAACTTGTGTAATACCGGCTATTATTCTTCACAAACTAGTCTTATGAGGAGCAAAGGTGGCCTTGCCTTTCTTGGGGATATAGCCTAATCCCTCTTTATTGATAGATGCCCTTTGGCTACCCAAGCACATAAGCAAGCGGTCCTCACCACTATAGGATTTGCCTAAGGCGCGGGTGAGCTCATTGACCTCCTTATTGAGGGTCTCATTCTCAACTTTTATTGAGGCATCACAAGTGAAACCTTCACTACTAGATGAGGTAGAAGTGAAAGTGCTACAAGAAGGGTTAGTTGGAGCAACAATAATAAGTTTATAAAAAGATCCATCAATAATATCATGTGTTAGTCTCACATCACAAAACACAATCACTTGCTCCATCTTTTCTTCCTCCTTCTTGACTTGCTCTAGAAGAGAAGAGTAAGCCTTTTTAAGCTTAGTGTGAGCAAGGCCAAGCTCCTTATGGTTTTCCTTTAGACACTGATGAGATGCTTGAAGCTCCCCAAGGGATTGCTTGAGAGCTTTGAGCTCTTTTCGCAATTCCTTGCACTCCTTTTTCTTTATCTCAAAGCAATTGTGAACTTGTTCACACTTGTCTATGAGCTCCTCCTTGGTGTACTCCTCATCATCATCACTTCTACAATCACCACTTTCATAATCATCATCACTCACATCATATTTTATATTGGTAGGCTTTGCTATGAGGCATGTCGATGAAGTGTCGAAGGAGGGCTTGTCATTGATGGCGATGCTTGCTAGTGCTCTCTTGATAGCTTTCTTGTCATCATCACTATCATTGATGCCATCACTATCCTAAGTGACCACATAGCCACTTCCCTTCTTCTTCTTGAAGATCATCTTCTTCTCCTTTTTTTTCCTTCTTCTCCTTCTTCTTCTTCTCATCCTTCTCATTATCACTATTGCAGGGACAATCCGCTACAATGTGATCTGGCTCTTGCACTTGTAGCATAGTCTCACATATTCCTTCATGTGATCTCTTCCTTTCTTGTACCATAGCTTCTCTTCTTCATGAACTTGCCCATCTTATGCACTACAAGAGCCATAGCTTCATCATTAATGTCACTTGCATCTTCATTATCACTTGATGCTTCTTTCTTTGACTTGCCCTTGTTCTTAGATGAGGAAGAAGCCTTGAATGCTATACTTTTCTTCTTCTTATCTTCATCTTCTTTCTTGTCTTCCTTGTCAACCTCCTCCCTTTGCATACGATATGTCTCTTGTGTCATGACATCACCTAGTACTTGGTTAGGGGTTATATCTTTCAATTCTCCTCTTATGATGATCAATCTAAATGTCTTAAACCTTGGTGGTAGGCACATCAAGAACCGATGAGAGACATCATCATTGTTGATCTTCTCTTCCAAAGACTTCAAGTCATTGATAATCACTTGCAATCTATGAAACATCTCCAAGATGCTCTCACCATCCTTCATCTTAAAGCTTGTCAACTTGTCCTTGAGGATGTACAACTTGGCACTCTTTACCGTCGTTGTGCCTTCATATGTTTCTTCTAACCTCTTCTATACTTCACTAGCATGGTCAAGATCCTTAATTTGCTTAAACACCTTTGAATCAATGACATTGTAGATGGTGTTGAGATCCATTGTATTGTATTGCTTGTTGGCCTTGTCATTGTTGGTGAGATTGTCGGGGTCAAGAATCACAAAGTCATTCTCTATTACTTCCCACACTTGACCATTGATTGAACCAAGACACATCTTCATCTTTCTCTTACAATAGTCATAGCTTGTGCCATCAAAGAATGGTGGTTTGCCCCCCACATGGTTAAACACAACTAGAGCCATCTTTTATGCACCGAGGTTGTTAAACCTTACTCAAACGGTGACCACTACTCTGATACCACTTGAAAGGTCCTAATATGGCTAGAGAGGGGTGAATAGCCTATTTGAAAATCTATAAATCACTAGAGCAAAATGATTAGTATAACAAATGGCGTAAAGCAAGTTTTGCTCTAGATCTACAAGGGTTGCAAGCCACCTATCCAATCAATTCTAGTAGCTATGATCTCTAAATCAATCAATGGCTAAGTCACTATAAGCTCTCAAAAGCTAGCTACACTAAAGAGCTCAACTAGGTGAGAAACTACACTAGCAAGTAAGACAAACTCTTAAAGCTAATTACACTAAAGAGCTTGTTACAACTATTTTGCAAGTAAGTAAAGGGGTGAGTGGGATGTGTTATACCGCCGCGTAGAGGGATGAACCAATCTCAAAGTAGATAACCAATCACCAGGAGAAATCCAATCAAACACAAGATGAACACAAGATTTTTCTCTCTAGGTTTACGTGCTTGCCGGCACGCTAGTCCCCGTTGTGTCGACCAACACTTGGTGGTTCGGTGGTTAAGAGGTGTTGCACAAACCTCATCCACACAATTGGACATTGTAAGAACCTACCCATAAGTGAGGTAACTCAATGACACGAGCAATCCACTAGAGTTACCTTTCGGCTCTCCGCCGGGGAAGGTACAAGACCCCTCACAAGATCACCGAAGCAGGCCACGAACAATCACCAATACGTGTCAGACCTCCACCGCTGCTCCAAGCCGTCTAGGTGGCGGCAACCACCAAGAGTAACAAGAACTCCGCAGCCACAACGATCCCCAAGTGCCACTAGATGTAGTCACTCAAGCAAATGCACTAAGAATCACTCCTAATCTCACTTTGATGATAAATCAAGGATGAAGATGAGTGGGAGGTGTTTGCTTCTCACAAGGATGTCAAGTATGTCAAAATACCAAGCCAGTGAGCCCCAAGCTGGTACCTTTTTATTTATAGAGCTCTAATAAGCAGAGAACCATTGAGAGCTCATGGGGTGACTGTACGCTCACCCAGCGTTCGGTCGCCCTCGGCCGTCCACGTGTCCCGTTTTAAATCTCGCGCGTTAGATTACAATGATCGAAAACGGTCAGCACAGTCAGTTAATCATTGACTGGACGTGACCATCAAAATGACCGGACCCACGTACATGCCGCATCCGATCAGTACAGAGAGGGTCCAGGGCGACGAAAACACGACCTAACGCGCCCGGTCGAACGCGACCTGACGCCGGCCCGTGTTCGGTCAACGCTGGCTTCCTCTTCGCGTGCGCGATGTCAGTCTGTGTCAGTGGAACTGCTTTACCTCTGCGCGTCCAGTCGCTTCTCAGCTTCAGCGTCTGGTCGCGCCACCAAACGATGTTTTTTTTCTCTGCACGAAGATGACCTCACGCGCAGGTCACTCTAGAACCCAGCGTCCAAGCATGCCAACCAGGCAGACCGAGACCTAGGGTTACTGACCAGACACGTAGGTTAGCACAGGAACCTGCGTCCGGTCAGATACCCGCGCCTCCTTTTCTTTTTCTATCTCCTCAAACACTTCGCCCTTGTTTCCAACTTGCTAACCACAAAGTGTAGAACTTATGTGCACGTGTGTCAGCATTTTTCAAAGCATTTCACAAAGGTCACATGTTAGCAGACTAGGTTCCTAAATATAATGCATGAATCATGTCACCTAGTAGCACTCGATAAACCATTTAGCCAAAGAATTTCCATCTTTATAGTACGACTATCGATCCTAAATGTGATCACACCATCTATGGTGTTTTGATCACCAAAACTAAAACTCTGAGCAATACATTTGCCTTGATCTCCATTGGGTTTTGTTTTTCTCTTTCTTCTTTACCAAGTTGAGCACTTGATTATCTCTTGGTCATCACTATGCACCATGATTTTCTTCTTAGCTCCATCACTTGGATTGTAACAACCTCATCTAATCCACATACTTAGCATAGAGTTAGTACTAAGGTTTCATCAATTAGTCAAAACCAAACTAGGGCTTTCAGCGACCCCGTCTGCGAGGAAGAAAGGAGAGGAGGTGTGCGGTCGTGGGCGAGGCTCTAGTCGCCGATGAGGGCTCCAGTCGCGGTGAGGGCTTCGGCTCTGAATGTGGTGGCGCGAGGGGCCAGAGGGTGGCGGTGCGAGTGAACTCTGGCAAGGCCGAGCGGCTCCCAAGCGAGCAGCCTTCGGTAGGCATAGGGTCACAGGGGCAAGCTCCGACAGGCTGGGTGACCTCCGGTGTAGGGGTGAGCTCTAGGCGGCCGGGCTCCGACAGGCGCAGGGTCGAGGTCCGTCGAGAGCGGTAGGGTGGTGGCAGGGCAGGAGCAGAGGCAAGCGACTGGGCAGTGGCAGGGCAGGTCACAGGGCCGCGACGACATCCACGGAAGGAGATCTCCCAAGGAAGGAGAAAGGAGAAGGTAGAAGAAAAAAGGAAAAAGAAAAGGGAAAATAAAAAAAGAAAAAATCTGATGAATGTGGGTCCTACATGTCAATGGCTCATCCCACTTTTGTTGTCCCAGAACCAAACAGAAAATAGAGTCATCCCATCCCTTCTCAACCAAACAATAAATGCGATCATCATGCCCTTGAAAACTGAGACGGGTCCATCCTATCGCACGTTGACTCCCAACGAAACGCTAGCTTAGTGTGTTGATGGATAGGTTTACTAGAATTTTGGAACCAAGTCTGGATAGCAACATCATGAAAATCCTCCCTACTTAGCCACCTGTTTTGAAATTTAAACCTTCTTTTGGACTTTTGGCCAGGTGGGATGTAGAACATTGGCAAGTGCCATAGTTTGAGGAAAGATTGACACCAATCTACATTTCCAAGAGATCTATTCAAATGCTCAAAGTTAGGATTACTTGTGAAACACTTGTCAGTCATCAAGTTTAAGTAGGTCATCGTAACCAACGTGCTGTTTGGTTCCTTCCACGGTAACACAAACGAAAATGGAATTAGTTTAAATCTATCTCCCACCTGTAATGTCCGTAGCTTTGTTTCATTTACGTTTGCGTTACCACAGATATAACCGAACAGCTTACAAGATCAATTAAACCGCATTGGTTATGGGATAAGCACGTGTCCAGCCCCCACTCCACTTTTGCATAGAGTCGGTATTTCCTAATTTTGCATAATCAAAAAAGCATCCTGCCATATATGAAGTCAGTATGTTGGTGATGGGGATCTCCGTATAAGCAAACTAAATTAAAATTAACAGCATCACGCTTTATATGCTAACACATGTAGTGATGGGGATCTCCGTATAAGCAATCTACATGGCCTTGTGTAGTTAGGGAATTTTTTTTTTTAGAAATGGTATTGTAGCACTTTTGTTGTTATTTGATAACTAGTGTCTAATCATGGTCTAATTAGGCTTAAAAGATTCGTCCCATGAATTTCGTCTAAACTGTGTAATTAGTTTTATTTTTTTATCTATATTTAATACTTTATGCATGCATTAAAAGATTTGATGTGACGGAAAATCTTGAAAAATTTTACAAAATTTTGGAAATTAATCAGTCCCAAAGCTATACCATTAACATATACTCCCTCCGTCCCTTTTTGTAAGTCCGGAAAGCGTGTCTATGAGGGAAACACGGATTTCTAGAGACAAACATTTAGGGACGTACCATCAGTTCACATCGCCCAAAGACTGATGGTGGGGGCCCACACGCATGAACTATGTCTCCTACAGGAAAATGATCACTAACTGAGCTAAAGTAATCTGAAAATGATCATTAACTGAGCTGCAGTAATGAGTTTCTGATATGAAAATCACAGTACAGTAAGTGTAGATGTTCATTTCTATCCTATTCTATCGAATGTTTAGACATTAAATATAGACTAAAAAAATAACTAATTGTACATATTGCAACTACTTTGCGAAACAGATCTTTTAAGCCTAATTAGGCCCTGTTCATCCGGTTTATAATCCGTCTTTCATCTGATTTTTTTTAGTCAGAACAGTATTTTTCTCTCACAACAAATCAGCCAACAGTGTTTTTCAGCCGGCTTATCGCCGAACGGACCTTAGTCTATGATTTGATAATAAATTGCTACAGTAACACATGTGCTAATGATGAATTAATTAGGTTTAATAAATTTGTCTCACGATTTACTAACGAATTCTATAATTTATTTTTTTAGTAGTATCTAAACACTCCATGCGAGGCCTTAGTTAGAAGGCTCATGGCTCCGATGATGATGACCGGTAACTGTAATGAGTGTTTAGTGGGAAGAACAGCAGCGAAAGCCCCTGGACCAGTCCTGCCGCCAACTCAAACCTGTAAAACCCGCAGCATAGGCCACAGGGAGGGGAGAAGGAGCTTTGGCCTGGACCGTGGAGGGAGCAAGTCGGCGACGGGGTACGGCAGCGGGGCCCGAGGAGGCGGACCGCAGGGGCGGCGGCGAGCGACGGAAGCCCAGCTACCACTGTGCTCCCACGACGGGGAAGAAAGGCGGCAGGCACGAAGGCCCAATAGACTGAGGGAAGGACACTCTGTTTGGGAAACTGCAGGAGAGAAGGCCCGGGGAGGAGGGGAGGAGTCGAGCCGGGAGCGCGAGAGGGGGATCTCCACTCGGCAGCCTGACACTCTCGCTCCAAGCGCTCGCCGCACCCGCCGCCATTTCCTCCGCCGGATCCTCCGCGCTCCCGCTCCACCCTCCCCGCCGCGGCGCCGCTCCTCCGCCCGCCCGCCCGCCCAGTGGAATGCGGAGAGATCCACCCGGGAGTCGGTGGATTGGTTTCTTCCTCTGTTGGTAAGTGATTCCTGGTCGGGCTTTGCCTGGACGGATTCCCTCCTTCTAGTCTAGGAGTTTTCGTTTCTTTCTCGCCAGGCGAACCGAATCTTGCTTCTTCCGCACGCATTGTGCACAGATAAGCGTGCGTCTATCCGTTCAGGACCCGGTTAGGTTCTTCTTCCTCTCCTCCGGCGCGCGAAACTGGAATTAGCTTCCACAATGGCACAATGGTGTCTTTTCGTCCCCAATCTGAAGTTCATTTTCTAACAATTTTTCCGGGTTCAGTTTTTTTTACTCAATTCTCGAGGGTTTATGGTCAGAAAACTTAGGGGATGTTATTGGCGGTCGAGTTTTGCTATTGCGGTAGGTTAATAGTGGATCCTAGAGGAGTGTTGTTCAGTGAAGTGTGTAATTCTTAGTTTTTACGAGCACCTTTTTTGATTACACAAGGTGCTTCTTGATGAATTTTACCAGACGTTTCATGCTTCTTTCTTTTCCCCTTTTTCTTAGGGTTTCTTTAATTTAATTGTGAGGTTAGTAGATCATTTCGATCATCTCCCTGTTGACGCACCAGATGCAGCTAGCGGTGTTTGTGGATTGCAAGATGGTGTGGGCTTGAATGTGAGCTTTTCCAGTGGTGTGGTGTTTGTCTGGTTTGTTTTCCCGACACATTTTTTTTTGGAGACATGCCTCTGGGTTGGCTGTTTTCTCTGGATTGGGTGGAACTTTCGTCCAGAATGTGATGGATTGGGCAGATTGGGCTTTCGAGTGCAACAATTATGATACGCTTCAAGTTTTGAGGGTCCTTTTGGGGGCCTTTTTATTAGGTTCATCCTGTTTGTTTGCTTTCTAGAAAGGTAGTACTACCTATGTTAGCATGAGGTATTGGGTAGATAATTTTGTGTGGTGGTGAGATCGCTTGGTTACTTTGGGCAATGCATGGTTCACAACTCAAGAGTTCTTTTATTACTTTCCGTTTCTTGCCCTCCGTTTGCAATGTTAGCAACTCTCTTCGTATATTTCACAAGGATACATGTCAAATGCCTTTTGAATTTTGGAGCATTTTTTGTTTATGTTCTTTACTAACAAAAGCCTATTTGCAGATACTTCAAATGGACTATTATGGACTCAGTTTGATATCTGAAAAAGAAAGAGCATAGCTATACTCCCTTTGCGAGACTAATAGACTATAAAGATGCCCCCCTCACCATCACCTAGGAGATCTCTGAAAGAAATATCCCACACAAGGGGGCATAGTTTTGTGAGTATTCTACCTGCTAAATCGAAGGATGATGAACTCACGTTGTTCAAGGATATGCAGAAACATGAGAGGGATAACTTCTTACTGGAACCAGCAGAGGATTTTGATGAATCCATCTGTAAGGCTCATAAATATCATTGCTGTAATCTGCCCCCAGTTTTGTAACATGTACCTAGTGTGAACTTTGTGATTTAACTGATTTTTTTTCACTAACACTTGACTGATATGTACTGTCTGTTCTTTATTTCTGGCCCTGTTTATCAGCAAAGTTGAGCTATTTTCGGGATTTAAAGCTTGGTGTCAACATCGCTGCACGGGGAGAAAACCGTGATTTGCTTAATGCTGATGGTGAAAGAAATGATTATGATTGGTATGCACACTTAATAGCACATGTTTCTTTGTCTTGCTCCATGCTTAATACACATGTTATTTTGTTTAGTTTCAACAAATATAGTATCTTTTGGAAGTTTAAGATTTCAATGATTACTATAGTTTGTGGAGCAATGTGAGGGATGTCACATCTATTGCTTATGTTTAGTACAAATTGACTCTCTCATACAATTTTCAGTAGTTAAGCAGCAAGTTACAAATTGCTCAGTCATCTGGTTCATTATGTGGTGTGGCTTACTGGCATAGGTAGTTGATCAGATGTGATAGATCCTCATCGTCAGACTCCTGACATCGGATGCATACTGTGATGGATAAGTCTCTGTGTTGGCTGGTGGTTGTAGGGCTGCTGCAGTACGTAGCACATGGTCCTTGTGTCCTTTGTAGACTGCATCCTTGACTGCTTTTAGACAGCAGTTAGGTCCTTTGTAGACTGCATCCTTGACTGCTTTTAGGACATCAGTTAGCATCTGTAGGACAGCATCTTTCTAGCATCTTAGACTAGCATCTTGGCATATGCTTGGCTGGCTAGCAGCCCTATAAATATGTATCCCCAACCCCTCAGGTTGATATGGCATTGTGTGAGTTTGTGTAAGAAATAAACTAGAAAATTGCCCCAACTCCTAGTGTCATCCTCTCTCGATGAGAGTAAGGATTCTACTGCTACCAAGAGTGCGAATCCAGCGACTAACATACTGCTCTTAAAATCAAGCGTTTTGAGAACAAAATACAAGATCTGAGAATGGATGGGATGCGTGAGAGGTGCATGGCTGGGGTCCTGGCCCTCGCCATGAGCCTGGAGCTGTGCCACCTAAAGTGGAGCACCCCTTTACTGTAGGAGAGAGACAGGGAGTGGGGAGTGTTCCTTGACAGTTCCTTGCCCTTCATTGATGATTCCTGCCCATTGTTTAGAGTGAGTTGCCTAACAATGATGTATGAATGCATAGAATGTAATAAAATCATATAGTAATCTCAGGCACTCCTTATTTGATGTGCAAGAAACTAGCCACGGAGCAGCTTAGTCTGTGCCACCCCGATGTTCAGAGAGGGAGAGGGAGGGAAGGTTTTGATCTCTGCAGAATCTGCTAGCAAATTCAGGGAGGTGAAACTGCAAATTAATAGTCCAGGGAGGGCTTGTTCGGTCCCCAGGCTAGTTTTGCCTAGCCTTGCCTGCGCGAGTGAACTCATCTTGCCAGACCATTAGTGCATTTCACTCTTTTTACTATTCCTCACTAAGCATTCTCTCTGTAAGATTGGTGCTTTTGTTCGGTCTACAACTATTCTATTAGGCCATATAAAGGAACAGATGCCTTTACCTGTCACTGTACAATTGCTGGCTAGGCGACATAATTAGATTGGTTAGGCCACATTGCCCTAGGCGCTTCATCAACGAAAAGCAGTTATCAATCTGAATACTATCAAACAATAACCTATTGTTAGAATCTTTCTCTTGTTAGTTCTGCTTATTCTCGGCATACAATAAGTTTATATGAATAATCGAGTTCTACATTTTTTGCAAACATGGCATGTGCTTGTTTTCTTGTCGGGTAGTTGCTTTATGGCCAAACATCTCATCTCTGCTGAGTAACGGTTTCTGATTGGTGTGTGATTCCTGTACCCCTCAAGAAGCTTCATGAGCTAGTTTTCCATTTCTTTTTTTCCCGTCTAGTTAGTTTCAGGTTTTTCTTATCTGAAGTGCACACAAAAAATGATGCAAGGGTCCCAACCATCATTATGAACTCCGATGCTTGCAGACTCTACCTTTCACATGTTTTGTTGGACTTATTGACTTTTGTCCTTTCTAAAACAGTAAGACTCCACTTATAGTGCTTGTGTCATGTTGGGTATATGTGTGTGGCCAGGGGCAGCTACAGCTGGCATTGAATCCAGGGCCGCTCAGCCTAGGGCTGGTGGCATGGTCTGGCTTTGCCTTGTTCATTAAGTTAGGGAACTTGAGTTTCAACACGCTATCTCCATGTCTACTGCTGTTGAGGTCCAGGGCCTAAACCACCCACCATATAAGTTGTCAATTGTTTTATTAGCAATTTGGCATTTTGTATGTTGAATGTAAGCCATCACATGTCTACCATCTAACTTTTGGCTTAATAGGTTGTTGACTCCACCAGAGACCCCACTCTTTCGTTCATTGGATGATGAAGAAGACCAGTGCATTGGTATGGCTCATAGGGGCAGGCCACAGATTAAGCCAATATCAATTTCGAGGTCATCCAAAGTGAGTGCTCACCTCATGACATGTTCCTGCATTCATAATTTTCAGTTGACAAGACCTACCTGTTGAAGTGTGAATATTCCTTTCTGATTTTACACAGATGGAAAATACTCGAAGGTCTAACAGAAGCAGTGCAAGCCCAAGTAGGCTTAGCCCATCACCACGCTCATGTAGCAGCACTGTGTTGACAAGGACTCGATCATCAAATTCTTCTTCACGAAGCAGCCCTGCACTTCATTTGCAACCAGCAGCACCATCACGAAGGTCTTCAACTCCTCCAGCTTCTAAGACATCAACCCCTCCACGAAGGTCACCAAGTCCTGCTTCAAGGAGGTTGAGTACTGGCTCAAGTGACCCAATTTTAAACAGAAAAGGAGGAACTTCGCCTATTAAAACCAGTAACAGGCCATCTTCGCCAAAACTTCAAGGTTGGCAATCAAGTGACCCTGGTTTCTCTTTTGACGCACCTCCGAATCTACGCACATCTCTGTCAGATCGTCCAGTATCCCGTTCAAGGGGTGGATCTCCCTCATCTTTCAGTGGATTGGACATGAATTGGAGAGGTAGAAGGCAATCTATGTCTCCCACTCCATCAAGAAGAGCCAGTTCATCGCATAGCAATGATCGATTCAGCTCGTACAGCAAAGCATCTGCAACATCTTCTGCTGAAGATGATCTAGAGTCTATGCAGTCTGTGCCAATTAGTTACTCCAGTAGTCCAGCCCTAAGAAAGAACTTGTCAGTAATGAAATCCAGAACTATTGCATCACCTAAGAAGCCGTCCAAGAGTTTCTCCCCTAGTTCTGCTCCAAAGAGGTCCTTTGATTCTGCAGTCTGGTTGATGGTAAGCATTGTTCCATTACTTTTACTTTTAGTATGATGTAATATTTGTTCTGCATTGCATGGTAAAATCCCCCTAGGAGCCAATTAGTAATTCATGTAGTAGGTTGAAAAAGTTTGCTATCCTTATATTTTTTTGTTACACCTTTGCGTGAAAGTATGTTGTCATTGCCTTTGCTTCACATGATTGTTGAAACAAAGAGATGATTTGTACTTTTCTTGTATTTTTGGCCACCGTTGTATTTGATCAGTCGTATTGACCTCTCCTAATGATCTGGTACATGATTACATGTCATATACTGTTCTGTAGTCATTTCAATGTTCATTGTACCTTCTCTTGTAGAACTGCACTTCTTATGCACCTAGGCTAATCTATTTTTGTAGTTAGTTTGCTTTTAATGCAAGCAAGAGTCCTTTCTCTTGTTTGATGTTTTCGATTGTCCGCAATATAACAAAATGCTATACCCTTCTCTAGGATCGTCGCAAAGCTCCTCAAGATAAGTTCAGGCCACTTCTATCAAGTGTTCCTTGCACGACATTTGGTGTTGGCAAAGGAGATAATGTACACTCATCTATGTTGTCACATAATTCCTCACTCACAACAAGCAGTAATTTAAGCTCTGACCATGGTGTCACTTTTAGCCCTTGTATGGGTAATGAACAAGAACCGAGTGATATAGTCGGTGACTGTGAAGCAACACCTAGTTCCTTGATTCATGATGATATATTTATGTTTGATCAATTGGATGAAGGATCCAGTGGTCATCAGCACAGTTTGTCTGCTACTCAAAGTGGCCCAAAATCTCCAAGCACAGAAAAATATGCGGAAAGTAACATAGAGGGCCTCAATATGGAAAGAAGTAGAATAGCTCAGACTTCATGTAATGTCGCAAGTGGTTCTAAGGCTGGGCAAACTAAAATGGCAACATGCACTAGGTGTGGAAAGTTATTTAATGCGATAGAAGATGATGGAGAAGTTGATTTCTGTGAAGAATGTGGTTTAGTAGATGAGGTTCTTTTTGTGGACCCCAAGATAGAGACTTCGGAAGAAGAACATCGAAAAGACTACAAAAGTTCTAAACCTTGTGTTGCATTGGAAGCTCCTCTCATTACTCCAGATCATGTTGAACATATCAAGAAGTCATCTCCTGACAGTCAGCTGGTGAATGATGAACCTCCAGCTAATTGTCTGCAAAAGTGTCCTCAATCCCAGTCAACAATGGATACAACCAACAGAATGCATGGAGAGAATGTTACTGAAAATTTATGGCCAAATGATGTTGGCAACTCTTCCCGAGGAAATAGCCTCGATATTTCATCCCATCAATGTAGCATAAATAATCAACAAACGGAACCAGCATCTGTAGTTGAGTGTGATAATTTAAGAGATCAAACTGCCAACCACCACAATGAGGTGTTCCAATGCCTGCCAGGGTCAGTGTATCAAAGCATTGAATTTGCCTCTGATACACTTACCATTGACAGTTCTTGTAAACAGGGATCGGCTGGGCATTCAAATCTAAAGGTTGAAAATATAGAGGGTGCTGGGATTTCAGTACTCTTGCTGCAGAAGTCAAGCAGCAACAAATGGCCTGTTATAGAAGGGAGACCCTTAGCTGGTACAAACATTATCTGTTCGGAACCCTATTATACAAGGGATGGTGTCAGTACGCTGAAGCGTACCATTGGATTGGATAGCTCATCAGCTTCTTCTTCCATTGATCAAGGGTCTACAAGGCAATCTGGACATTTGGAACGCCTTAAAAGTAATAATCGTCATGGCTTTGAGAAGTCTCAAATAAGTAGTACCATGAGTTGTAAAAGCATTGCATCCATGTCAGATATGTCAACTAGCACTTGTTCAGTTTCAGTTTGTCCTCGGGGTGATACAATTGTAGATACTGGCTTCCTAACTGACAATTCAGAAAGCAGTGTTCCAAGAACCATGATTTGTACTGAAGAACTTAATGAGTCGTGTAAGTACACACTCTCAAGCGCTATAGAGTGCTGGTCTGCCGCACAGGCTATTGTTAATGTTGACATTGGTTCAACTGATGATGTAGTGATTCAGAAACAATGTACAGGTAGGATGGCTCACAAAGATAACATAAGTGATCACTCATGTTCATCAGATACCGAAACATGTAGCAATATCCCACTCTCTCTGGCTCCTGAGGAAAGTTGCATACAGAAAATTGAAGAAGGTACCTCAGTTGGCACTCCAGAACACCCAGATGATGATTTTGGCATCAATAGTTACCGAATGCAGCATGAAACAATTCCTGATCCTGATGAGGCAAATAGGTTGGATGATGGTTGTGTGTCTGTCATCTCTGAGGAGGATGTGTTGATTCCTGCAGCAGAGGCCAACATAATGGGGCTTCCTGGTAATGGTATGTAATCATGACTTGCTAACTTTTTGTACTCACTTGTTAGCTCCAAAAGTTCTGGTTTTCTATCATGTTCTTAGTATTCTTGCAAATGATGTGTATTGCTAAGCATTTTCAATATGAACATCATACATCCTTATTGAAAAAACATATACATTTTTTTTTTGTAAATAGGCTCCTTTTGGTATTGTAGTGACTTTTCAATAGCCCTTATTTTCTGTTTTCAATATTTGGACGTGGGAGTTAGGGAGCAGCATCTTTTCAAGTGATTTTTGTTGCCAACACAAGCTGATTGCTTACCTTTTTCGATATTGTCTTAGTGTCAAGGCTTGTCAAATAAAAAACAAAACAAGCACAATATTTTGAGGATGTAAGTGTAAAAAGAACAAAATACGAATTGCGAACTGAAATAGTACCAGCAACCAGCCAGTTGTCGATGGTTACTGACAATGTTATTAAATCGGCTAGTCGACCCTAGTCGCCATAGTACCGACCAGGCGACTAGTCGACCCTACTCAGTCCTTGTCATCTGTATATGTTGGAGTATAAGCCTGTTAGAGGCCCATGTATGGCCCATGTATGGTACTATATACAGCCACCCTCAGGGTAGGCCCAAGTAATCCAATTACATTCTCTAGCATGGTATCAAGCTAGGTTTCTTCTTCCCTCCCAGCCTGCCGCCGCCGGCCTCTGCTGCCGCCGCGCCGCCGCACCTGGCGCGCCGCTGCTGGCTGCCATGGCCGGCCAGCAGTCTCCTCCTCCTTCTACCTTTTTCCATTCTTTCCCTCCCCTTCCCACCTCCTTTTGGGCCCACATCTCAGCACGTTCCGACCCAGCCGCAATAGACAGCGAGAGACAGAGAGGCGACAGGCGGAGTGGCACCACGGCGCTCGGCTCGCCGGTGCACGCGGCTCCGTCGACCTCGGCCCCGGGTGCCCATATGCTAGCGCAGAAGCACCAGCAGCAGTTGGCCGTGCGCCCTAGGTGGCCGAGGTGCCCGCCCTTATCCGTTCCGCTGCGGCGGCCCGCCCCTGCTCCAGCTGCCCTTGCCGCCCCTGCTCCAGCCGCCCCTGCCGCCGCCCAGCCTCCCTGTGCTGCCGCCGTTCTGGCAGCGGGCGCGGGCACTGTGGCCGCGGGCGCGGGCGCGGGACCCCCGGACGTCGGACTCCATGGCGCGGGCGCAGGACCCTTGGGCGCCGCTGCTGCCGAGGCCGGGCTGGGACCCCTGAGCACCGCGCCAGGCGACGGCGCGCCTGCTCTCCTCCCTGCCGCTGCTGCTGCCAAGGCGCCAAATGACGGCGCGCCCGGTCTCCTCCATGTCGCCTCCCCCTTCCAGGGGACTTGCCGGCGGCGGCTGCCACCGCTCGGACCGTCGGGGCTGGACTGGCGGGACAGCAGCCTACGCTGCCCTTGTCGCCCCTAATCCAGCCGCCCCTGCCGCCGCCCAGCCTCCCTGTGCTGCCGCCGTTCTGGCAGCGGGCGCGGGCGCTGTGGCCGCGGGCGCGGGCGCGGGACCCCCGGACGCCGGACTCCATGGCGCGGGCGCAGGACCCTTGGGCGCCGTTGCTGCCGAGGCCGGGCTGGGACCTCCCTGTTCTGCGGAGGGTCTGGCTCGTGTCCACGCGGCAGCCCTCGCTTGGGAGCACGACCACGCTGCGGACCAGCGCCTCCACAGAGTGGACTTCGCCTCACAGTCGTCGGTGCCTCCACAAAGTGGACTTCGCCCGTCGGTGACCATGGTCACTGGTGCTCCGCCGGGATTTCACCCCACTTCCCTGTGGGCTATACCTCCCGGTGCCTCGCCCGGGCTTGTCGGTTGGGACCCGGCTGCCTTGGCCTACTCCTTCAGCACCACCACCAGCCCTCCGCCCGCTGTTCCTCCTGCCGCAGGGCGGCGATCAGCCAGTCCTGATTGGATCGCCGACTCGGGAGCCACATTTCACACCACACCCGATGCGAGTTTACTTTCTTCTCTTCGTCCTCCCCACCCTACCTGTCCCTCTTCCATCATGGTCGCCAATGGCACTTGCCTTCCTGTCTCCTCCGTGGGCACTGCCAGTTCCCACGGCTCCTTTCATATCCCTGATGTTCTTGTGGCTCCCGGTATGGTTCACAACCTTCTCTCCATTCGCCGTTTCACAACTGACAACTCTTGTTCGGTTGAGTTTGACCCCTCTGGCCTCACCGTGCGGGATTTGGCCTCACGGTGTCCTTTGCTCCGTTGTAACAGCACTGGACCTCTCTACACCCTTCGGTTTCCGGTGTCTGTCTCATCTTCTTCGCCCTCCATTTCCTCCGCCGCTTTCGCTGCTACTACTTCCTCCACTACTTGGCACCGCCGCCTCGGCCATCCTGGCCGGGATGCCCTGATGCAGCTCAGTCGTAGTTCAGACATTCGGTGCCCTCGGGCTCACGATGAGCACTTGTGTCATACGTGCCAGCTGGGCCGTCACGTTCGCCTTCCCTTTCAGTCTTCTTCCTCTCATGCCACTTGTGTGTTCGATCTTATCCATTGCGACTTGTGGACTTCTCCTGTTCTCAGCATGTCTGGCTATAAGTACTACTTGGTGGTGGTCGTTGATTTCTCCCATTACTCCTGGACTTTTCCCCTGCGTGCAAAGTCCGAGGCGTTCCCCACTCTCAGCCATTTCTTCGCTTGGGTTTCCACTCAGTTCGGTCTCACCATCAAGGCTGTCCAGTGTGACAATGGCCGTGAGTTCGATAACTCCACCTCTCGTGCCTTCTTCCTTTCTCACGGTGTCCAGCTGCGCATGTCTTGTCCGTATACCTCCTCTCAAAACAGCAAAGCAGAGCGTATGATCCGCACAACCAATGACACCATGCGCACCCTTCTGCTCCAGGCATCTCTTCCCGCTCGCTTCTGGGCTGAGTGCCTGCACACATTCACCTATCTCCTTAACCGTCTTCCTTCTACTGCCTGCCCGGCTCCCACACCTCACCACGCTCTTTTCGGTACCCCTCCCCGATACGACCACCTTCGAGTCTTCGGGTGTGCGTGTTACCCTAACACCGCCGCCACTGCTCCTTATAAGCTGGCCCCCCGGTCGACCCTCTGTGTCTTTCTCGGATACTCTCCGGATCACAAGGGTTACCGATGCTTCGACTTTACCTCTCGCCGTGTCCTCATCTCTCGCCATGTCGTGTTTGATGAGTCGGCATTCCCTTACTCCACCACCTCTACCTCCACACCTCCTGCTGACCCTATGGAGGATTCTTTTTTTCCCACTGACCCGGTGATTCTGCCACCCTTCTCCCTATACCCTGCAGGTACTACTCCGGCGCGCTCTTCTGGTCGTCCCACCTCGCCCCTGCAGACCGCGCACCAGGACTTTCCTCCAGTACCTGCTACGACCGCGGCCGCCCCGGAGCTTCCACCGTTGCTCCCTGTGACTTCGCTGCCTCCCGTTGTGCCCAACAAGGGACCGAGCGCCCCGACCCCACCTCCTCCCGGGCGCTTCGGACTCGTCTACCAGCGGCGGCGGGAGCCGGCTCCGCCGTTGCCGCCGGTGTCGTCGCCTTCGCCACCTGTGTGTGCTCCGCCGGTCCCGCTGCGCTCTCACGCCGACCCGCCGGTGTACCACCCGCCTCTTCTTCACCGGGACCCTCGTCACACTCACCCGATGGTGACGAGGCAGGCGTCTCGCCCGCAGGCCCTCAACGCCGCCGCCTGCGAGACGGGGATCTCTCCGGTACCCTCTTCGGTCCGCGCGGCCTTGGCGGATCATCACTGGCGCCGCGCGATGGAAGAGAAGTACGCGGCCCTCCTCGCCAACCAGACGTGGGACCTTGTGCCCCGACCGCCGGGCTCCAACATTGTCACCGGCAAGTGGATCTGGACGCACAAGAGGCGTGCTGATGGTTCATTGGAGCGCTACAAGGCTCGCTGGGTCCTCCGCGGCTTCACTCAACGGCCTGACATTGACTATGATGAGACCTTCAGTCCCGTGGTGAAGCCAGCTACAGTCCGCACAGTCCTCTCACTGGCTCTCGAGCGCTCCTGGCCTGTGCATCAGCTGGATGTCAAGAATGCCTTCCTCCATGGCACTCTGACTGAGACGGTCTACTGCAGTCAGCCGGCCGGTTTCGTGGATTCTTCTCGTCCTGACTTGGTCTGTCGGCTCAACAAATCTCTCTACGGGCTCAAGCAGGCACCCCGGGCTTGGTACTCTCGGTTCGCTACCTTCCTGTAGACTCTTGGGTTCACGGAGGCCAAGTCTGACACCTCCCTGTTCATATACCACTGTGGGGGTGAGACTGCTTACCTGCTTCTCTATGTGGATGACATTGTTCTCACCGCCTCCAGCGCGTCTCTGCTCCACCGAATCATTGTTTCTCTCCAGAAGGAATTTGCTATGAAGGATCTTAGGGTGCTCCACCACTTTCTCGGCGTCACTGTTGAGCCCCGACCTTCAGGCCTGTTCCTCCACCAGCGGCAGTTCACTTGTGACATTCTGGAGCGAGCAGGGATGACTGACTGCAAGTTGTGCTCTACCCCAGTTGACACCCAGGGGAAGCTGTCAGAGGTTGGGGGTCCGATGCTTGGACCAGCGGACTCTACCACCTACCGGAGTCTTGCTGGCGCGCTCCAGTAATCCAATTACATTCTCTAGCAGTATATACCAGGACCTATAGCGTATATAGTATAAATCAAGCATCAAGACTAGAGGTGTGACACAGTTGCTACTAGAAACAACATCAAGCTTCAAGGAAAGACAAGCTGCAGAGAGGAGTGACCAAGCAATGACTAGCCTTCGGAGGAGGAGCTCATCTTCTTGCTCCCTTGGACCTTGATTGATGGAGGTGTGATCCAGCGGGAGCAGATCCTTTATCCAGCAGTGCTTGACCTGGTTGAGGCAGGAAAGAGAGCTGGTGCTTCTTTTCGTGCCCCATGAGCTTTCCCCGCACAGCTGAGGTGGGAATGAGAGGCAGCAGCAGCAGGAGGAGGGAGGAGGCACAACAGCCGGGAAGGCTAGAAGGGAGGAGGGAAAGACAGGTGGCAGCAGGGATTGTTGTGCACTTGCGCCGGTGGCCGGCAATGGGTGCACGAGCTCCTGGCAGCTGGGGATGCGGGTGGAGTGTTAAAGGAGAGAAACCCTATTGGTCTTTGACCATCCTAGCCCAGTGATCTGATGTAGCCCAGTTCGCAACTGCCTGTCTAGTCATCCAACTAATAGGATGATTAATCATGATTAGTCGATGACTAATCGGACAACCAGGTTTCTGGTTGCTCTAATTGAGTCCAAGGGATGACTAGGACTATTAATGGCAATTAATTGGAACCTGCCATACTGAACTGAACCAGTAAAATTGACTAATTTGTTTTTTGTATCCTTGGTTGTATTACAACCAAATTCACGTACTCCCTCTATTCCAAATTATAAGTCACTTTGACTTTTTTGGTTCATCCATTTTGCTATGTATCTAGACATATTATTTTTCTAGATACATAACAAAATGGATGTACCAAAAAAGTCAAAGCAATTTATAATTTGGAATGGAGGGAGTACATAGTAGAATGAAGAAAAAAGGATTTTGAGTGGTTGGTTAGTGTGACAAGGCAGATATTATCTAAAGATAACTCATAACTTGACTAGAAAAGTATGGCTGTCTAAGCTTGTGTAAATCTCTGTCAAACCAAATACCCCCTTCATTTGTTGAAGGTCATAATACCAAGAAAGTTGTTTCTTTATGTTATTAAGTGTGAAGGAGCATAATACAATCTAATATGCTCTTGAGGTTTTGTTCAAATGGGTGTATCACAAGTTCACGACACAAACCTGAATCTTCAATGCATACTTAGTAGTTAGTACTAGATTTAGAAGAGAGGAATATAATCTACAACTGCATATTTATCCATATTTGATTTAGATAACATACAAGGGAAAGATAAGACGTATGGGCCGAGATTGCATACACACAATGCACTGCGCATGTGCTTAAACTTGGTTGATCAAGGCTACAAACGGCAGTATTAGGTGCTCGCTTGGGCACACTAAAGTGCTCAGCAGAGGAGTGCATCGCCTTGAGGTATAAACTGTAACTAGGTGTCTGTCAGTTACCAGCGATGCACTGCGTGCCTGACCCCTACACCCATCCTTTTGGCTATTGGCTCCATGGTGAGAGCTCCCTTCTTGGTTCCTTCCTGCTCAGCTCCTTCCTCCTTATTGCCCCCTCTGCTGCACACAAGCTGGGATTTGGGATGCGTGCAATGGGCAATCTATTTTTTGCATCAGATTTGAGCTGGGGGGGGGGAGTGGGTGCTGGAATTATGATTTTCACTTCAATTGGGCCTACCCTAAGGGTGGCTGTATATTGTATCATACATGGGCCTCTAATGGGCCTATACTCCAACACCCCCCGCAGTCTGGACTACCGGCGCAACGGAGTTCAAGACTGGGCAAGAAAGAAAACAAGTAAGTGCACAACACACAGGACCCCCCGCAGCCACAACTAGCCACTGGAGACGTTGAGGCTGGAGCGAAACTCGGAGAAGGTAGAGGAAGGGAGGCCTTTGGTGAAGATGTCCGCAAACTGTGAGGTGGTCGGGACGTGAAGTACCCGGACGTCGCCGATGGCCACACGGTGGCGGACGAAGTGTAGATCGATCTCCACATGCTTGGTCCTCTGGTGCTGCACGGGGTTGGTGGAGAGGTAGACCGCGCTGACGTTGTTGCAGTAGACGAGCGTGCTCCTGGCGAGAGGGCGGTGAAGCTCAGCCAGGAGTTGGCGGAGCCAGGCGGCCTCGGCCACGCCGTTGGCAACGACACGGTACTCCGCCTTGGCACTGAAGCGTGAGACCACCGGCTGGCGCTTGGACGACCAAGAGACAAGGTTGCCGCCGAGGAAGACAGCGTAGCCGGAGGTGGACCTGCGGGTGTTCGGGCAGCCCGCCCAGTCAGCGTCGGTGTAGACAACCAGCTCGGCAGTGGAAGGACCGGCCGAGGAGCAGCCCGTAGCCGAGGGTGCCACGGAGGTACCGGAGAAGCCGCTTCATAGCAGCGAGGCGGGGCTCCCGCGGAGCATGCATGTAGAGGCAGAGCTGCTGTACGACATAAGTGATGTCCGGCCGTGTAAAGGTGAGGTATTGGATGGCCCCAGCAAGACTCCGGTAGGCGGTAGAGTCCGCTGGCCCAAGCATCGGACCCCCAGCCTCTGACAGCTTGCCCTGAGTGTCAACCGGGGTAGAGCAGGACTTGCAGTCAGTCATCCCTGCTCGCTCCAGAATGTCACAAGTGAACTGCCACTGGTGGAGGAACAAGCCTGAAGGTCGGGGCTCAACAGTGACGCCGAGGAAGTGGCGGAGCACCCTAAGATCCTTCATAGCAAATTCCTTCTGGAGAGAAGCAATGATGCGGTGGAGCAGAGACTCGCTGGAGGCGGTGAGAACAATGTCATCCACATAGAGGAGCAGGTAAGCAGTCTCACCCCCATAGTGGTATATGAACAGGGAGGTGTCAGACTTGGCCTCCGTGAACCCAAGAGTCTGCAGGAAGGTAGCAAACCGAGAGTACCAAGCCCGGGGTGCCTGCTTGAGCCCGTAGAGAGATTTGTTGAGTCGGCAGACCAAATCAGGACGAGAAGAATCCACGAAACCGGCCGGCTGACTGCAGTAGACCGTCTCAGTTAGAGTGC
This sequence comes from Saccharum hybrid cultivar R570, assembly GCA_038087645.1. Taxonomy (NCBI): domain Eukaryota; kingdom Viridiplantae; phylum Streptophyta; class Magnoliopsida; order Poales; family Poaceae; genus Saccharum; species Saccharum hybrid cultivar. The sequence goes on along the minus strand of JAQSUU010000693.1, from coordinate 231,520 downwards.
CATGGAGGAAGGCATTCTTGACATCCAGCTGATGCATAGGCTAGGAGCGCTCGAGAGCCAGGGAGAGGACGGTGCAGACTGTAGCTGGCTTCACCACGGGACTGAAGGTCTCATCATAGTCAATGCCGGGCCGCTGAGTGAAGCTGCGGAGGACCTAGCGAGCCTTATAGCGCTCCAAGGAACCATCAGCACGCCTCTTGTGCGTCCAGATCCACTTGCCGGTGACAATGTTGGAGGCTGGCAGACGGGGCACTAGGTCCCACGTCTGGTTAGCGAGGAGGGCCGCGTACTCCTCTTCATCGCGCGGCGCCAGTGAGGATCTGACAAGGCCGCGCGCACGGAAGAGGGTACCGGAGAGATCCCCGTCTCGCAAGCGGCGGCAGTGAGGGCCTGCGGGCGAGACGCCTGCCTCGTCACCATCGGGTGAGTGTGACGAGGGTCCCGGTGAAGAAGAGGTGGGTGGTACACCAACGGGTCGGCGCGAGAGCGCGGCGGGGCTGGCGGAGCACGCACTGGTGACGACGGCGCTGGTGGCGAAGGCGGCGACGCCGGCGGCAATGGCGGAGCTGGCTCCCGCCGCCGCTGGTAGACGATGCCGAAGCGCCCGGGAGGAGGTGAGGGCGGACCCGGCTCCCTTCGGCGCTGGTAGACGAGACCGAAGCGCCCGGGAGGAGGTGGGGTCGGTGCGCGCGGTCCCGCGATCGGAACGGCAGCGTCGGGCACAACGGGAGGCAGCGAAGCCACAAGGAGCAATGGTGGAAGCTCCGGGGCGGCCTCGGCCGTGTCAGGTACTGGAGGAAAGTCCTGGTGCGAGGTGGGACCACCAGGAGAGGGCGCCGGAGCAGTACCTGCAGGGTAGAGGGAGAAGGGTGGCAGAATCACCGAGTCAGTGGGAAAAAAGGAAGCCTCCGCAGGGTCAGCATGAGGTGTGGAGATAGAGGTGGTGGAGTAAGGGAATGCCGACTCATCAAACACGACATGGCGAGAGATGAGGACACGGCGAGAGGTAAGGTCAAAGCATCGGTAACCCTTGTGATCCGGAGAGTATCCGAGAAAGACACAGAGAGTCGACCGGGGGGCCAGCTTATGGGGAGCGGTGGCGGCGGTGTTAGGGTAACACGCACACCCAAAGACTCGAAGGTGGTCGTATCGAGGAGGGGTACCGAATAGAGCGTGGTGAGGTGTGGGAGCTGGACAGGCAGTAGAAGGAAGACGGTTAAGGAGATATGTGGAGGTGTGCAGACACTCAGCCCAGAAGCGAGCGGGAAGGGATGCCTGGAGCAGAAGGGTGCGCAAGGTGTCATTGGTTGTGCGGATCATGCGCTCTGCCTTGCCGTTTTGAGAGGAGGTATACGGACAAGACATGCGCAGCTGGACACCGTGAGAAAGGAAGAAGGCATGTGAGGTTGAGTTATCGAACTCACGGCCATTGTCGCACTGAACAACCTTGATGGTGAGGCCGAAATGAGTGGATACCCAAGCGAAGAAGTGGCTGAGAGTGGGGAACGCCTCGGACTTGGCACGCAGGGGAAAAGTCCAGGAGTAATGGGAGAAATCATCGACCACCACCAAGTAGTACTTATAGCCAGACATGCTGAGAACAGGAGAAGTCCACAAGTCGCAATGGATAAGAGCAAACACACAAGTGGCATGCGAGGAAGAAGACTGAAAGGGAAGGCGAACGTGACGGCCCAGCTGACACGCATGACACAAGTGCTTATCGTGAGCCCGAGGGCACCGAATGTCTGAACTACGACGGAGCTGCAACAGGGCATCCCGGCCAGGATGGCCGAGGCGGCGGTGCCAAGTGGTGGAGGAAGTAGCGGCGAAAGAGGCTGAGGAAATGGGGAGCGAAGAAGGTGAAACAGACGCCGGAAACCGAAGGGTGTAGAGGGGCCCAGTGCTGTTACAACAAAGCAGAGGACACCGGGAGGCCAAATCCCTCACGGTGAGGCCAGAGGGGTCAAACTCAACCGAACAAGAGTTGTCAGTTGTGAAACGACGAATAGAAAGAAGGTTGTAAACCATACCGGGAGCCACAAGAACATCAGAGATATGAAAGGAGCCGTGGGAACTGGCAGTACCCACGGAGGAGACATGAATGCAAGTGCCATTGGCGACCATGATGGAAGAGGGACAGGAAGGGTGGGGAGGACGAAGAGAAGAAAGGAGACTCACATCGGGCGTGGTGTGGAAAGTGGCACCCGAGTCAGCGATCCAATCAGGACTGGCAGATCGCAGCCCTGCGGTAGGAGGAACTGCGGGCGGAGGGCTGACGGTGGTGCTGAAGGAGTAGGCCAAGGCAGCCGGGTCCCAACCGACAAGCCCGGGCGAGGCACCAGGAGGTGTAGCCCACGGGGATGTGGGGTGAAACCCCGGGGGAGCACCAGTGAGCATGGCCGCCGACGGGCGAAGCTCACCCCGTGGAGGCACCGACGGCCTGGCCGCGATACCGTGTGAGGCAGGGAGGTGGAGGAGCTGCTCTGTCTCGGCGAGTTGGCGGGCCAACGCATCGGCCGCATCGCGCTCGCGCTCCCAAGCGAGGGCGGCCGCACGGACCCGGGCCTGGCTATCCACAACGGTTGCCCGGGTAGCGACAGGCCAGGAGGTGGTGGGAGGAGGTGGGTGGCAGCGGCAGGCCAGGCCCGGCAGCGGTGGCCGCGGCGGCCGCGCCCGATGCCAGTAGGAGGGCAGCGTCGGTGCTGGGGCCGCGCACGCCCGCGTCTGGGCCTCCCGCGCCCGCGGCTAGAATGGCGGCGGCGCTGGGAGCGCCTGGACTGGCGGTGGTGGCGCTGGGGCTGCGCTGGGGGGCGGCGGCGCCCGCAACCGGCGGCCAGCTGTGACCAGCCGTTGCGGCCGGCGACGGTGGCGCCGGGCGGTGCAGGGGCGGCTCGGCGGCGTGGCTGCCTGGGGGCGCAACGCCGCGGCGGTGCCTCCCCTGTCCATCTCTCTGTTCCTTCAGTGCATTGTCCCCCGAACCGTCCGGCCGGCCAGGAGACAGCGGAGGGAGAGGGCAGAGAGAGATGGCGGCTGCGTCCTTCACCGCCGCCAAGTTCCTGGCACCGGTGGCCGCGAGATCCGGCGGCGAGAGGGCGCCCCCGCTCCCCGTCGGCGCCTCCTCCGCCCGTGGCGCTGGGCGGTGCAGGGGCGGCGCGGCGACCTGGCGGCGGCGGCTGAGCCGCCGGGAAGAGGGAGCAGGGGAAGGAAGAGAGAGAGATATGTAGGAGGGGGAGGAGGAGGCTGGCCGGCCATGGCAGCTGGCGGCGGCGCGCCTGGCGGCGGCGGCGGCCCAGGCGGCTAGGGCAGGGGAGGGGAGGAGGAAAGGAAAACCCTAGCTTGATATCATGCTGGAATTATGATTTTCACTTCAATTGGGCCTACCCTAAGGGTGGCTGTATATTGTATCATACATGGGCCTCTAATGGGCCTATACTCCAACAGTGGGGGATAGGATTTGAGCTGTGGGTCCTGGGAGGAAGGATCGGATTTGTGGGTGTCAGGGGAGTAGCCCTCATGGGTGGTCCAGCCAGGTGATGATTCAATGGGGAGACACAGAAGATATTTTCTCAGAGCCAATTGGGATTTCATCTTTTTGGTTTTTTAAATCCAAAAGTTACAAATTTGAATTCTTTTTTTGACTTTTTCAAAACACTTTGCCATACCTTTAATCAAACCCCTGAAAGGTCTATGGGCGCGTTGGGCAGCCTAGATTGCTTCTTTACGTGCTGGGCTGCCTACGTTGATTGCTTTTTTTGCTTCTTCGCATGCTAGCCTGCCCACATAGATTGCTTCGTGTCATGTTGATTGCCAAAATTGTACTGTTCAGCCTTGCTACAATAGAAAACGCTTAGGAATGCCTAAACATGCTTAAGCTCTAGGCAGAGGGTCATCACTCACTTAGCGCCTAGGACTTTTTTAACCTTGGTATTGATTGTAATGCATTTTTGTTCTGCTTAAAGTGCCAACTAAGTCAATTATACGCATTTGTGTCTACATCACTGTTGTTTTGCTGCCGTTTTCATTTGAATTTGATTACCATATTTGTTGCTGTCAATTGATATAACAATAACACTGATTTATGTCTGACCTTAGAAGAATCACTGGCTACAGTTGAGGGATCAAGAGAACAAACTCAGAGATGCTTCACATTAGAAGAGGCTACTGATACAATTCTCTTCTGCAGTTCCATTGCACATGACATTGCATACAGGGCTGCAACAATTGGACTGGAGCACGAGCAGCAATCAGAACTTGCTTCTGCTCTTCGCCCAACAGTTACCATGGTAGGACAATCCATTCCAAGGAGTGATGGTTCACTGAAACCACCCCACAGACGAACGCCAAGACATAGGAAAAGATCAGAAGGTGAAATAGTCACAGAAACTGACAAGATGGAAGTGGTTGCTAAAGATCCTGTACTTGTTCGGCCAGTTCCTGAATTTTCAAGGACATCAGGCAGCATGAAGCCCCCAAAGGTCGAATCAAAGTGCAACTGTGCAATTATGTAGAGTTATCCATCAGCTCAAGTTGGCAAGGATACTTATTATGATTACAGTGGTTGCTTGTTATTTTTTGCGTGCAAGTGAGTTAACAAATGAACCTGCACCCACCTGCTTCAGTCAGCAGCGGCGGCCTACAATTTTTTCTGGTTGTGGTGCATTTGCTCTTTATTTTTGAGGTAATAGAGTGCTCAACGAGCCATTCTTTTGTAAATTCTTGCTTCTCCCTTTAGCTCTGTGTTTTCTCCAATTTTACTTGTCAAGTCATCTGGTTTTAGCTTGTGCCGAGTGTGCAATGTCAGTTCCTCGCAGAGGGAGTGAAATTTCTAGTTCAGATGTGTGTTCTTTTGTGTATTCTTTTGCGACGGATGCAGACTTGCCTTGTTAAGCCGTTCGCGTTTGTGGAGTGCACCCGTTATCTCTGAATACCTGACAGGGAGTGCAGTGCAAGTGTAGGTTTTGACTCAAATGTATGACAGAGTATCTATATACTGACATAGGAAGATGTAAATGTATATTGGCTTGTGCAAATGGTCTTGGCAAAAAATAAAGTCAAATGGAACTGTTCTGCTGGACAGGTGCCATTTGAATTCGTAAATGAGCATTATGGTGAGTGCAACTTCAGGACCAATGTACGGTGGTCTTGTTCCGTGGCAGCCTCAGCCATGTTTTGTAATGAGCAGTCTTGTATTACGTAAATTCTTACATGCTGACATCAAAAGGCATCAATTAACAAGTACAATACCATGTGGGAGGATAAAAAAGCACATATAGCGAACTTTTTCTTATAAATTTATGTGACCCGTACTTGACCTGAAATCGTGCTAAAGTATCTCTTCGAGCTACCAATCAAAATGGTGTATCAATTATCAAACATCAGCTAGACCATTTTTTTTTGAAACAGTCGGCAGGATCTCTACCGAACTTGTATTGATATAGAAGGGAATCAGCTAGACCAATTAAAATCATGTATGGCAAACTTTTCTACTACTAATTTATGTGACCGGTACTTGATCTAAAATCGTGCGAAAGTATCTCTAAAAGCCCACACCTACCTAAACCATTGTTCTGGCATTGATATTTTCAGGAACAATCGAACATTGTTTCAAGTCCAATTCTGTTGATAGACTTCGACCCTAGTTGTTCATATCAATTGGCCTTCCATCTTGATGATGGCTGGTATGTATCTCCGATTCCCCCTTTAAGGACCATTGTTCTTGTTAGAAATTTTCATCTATGATCATTTCAAGTCACCATATTTAGCCCATGATAACTCTTCCACCCATTTAAGTGATTATTACTCCCCCCGTTTCAAATTATAAGTCACTGACTTTTTGATACATAGATTTTGCTATGTATCTAGACATACGTTATATTTAAATACATAGAAATTGATGTACCAGAAAAATTAAAGCGAATTATAATGTGGAACGGAGGAAGTATGTCTCAATGAATTTCTTCTATGCACATCTCATGTTGGTTGGAGTCCTGAATGTTAACAACCTCATTGTGACTCACCTTCAGTGCCCTCCTCCTGCTTGGTTGTAAGTACCCTGCTAAGTATGCCTGTTCTGAGGTACTTTTCCTTTTCTCTTACTAGGGAGAGCACAGACTTGGTGCTGCAAAACCAGTTAAGAAAGCCAACCTGGCTGCCGATATCTTCGGTAAGAATATTACAGAGTATACTAAACTTTAGTACCTGCAAAAAGTTTTTATGAATGCTGAATGATGCACTCCTGTTTTCTGTTGAGAAGTTGCCTGGATGTTAACGAATTTGTCCAGATTTATGCAGTTGGGTCTTCATCATATGATGGTATTTATCTACTGGACTTTCATCCAGATACGAGCTCTGCATGCCATGAGGACTACAAGTAAGCTGCTCTGCCCTTTGTTTTGGTTTGTTTTCTGGAGACATACCTAAAGATTCCAGACTTCTGGTTATTTATCTATTGATTTTTTCCTTTTTTTATTTTACCCATTTATCGTATGATATTTATTCTCTTTTTCCCACTTGTTTTCCACATTGCAGAGAGGAAGCAAGAGTCTCCGAAGAAAATCAACCTGCAGAAAACAAGTTTGTTCCTTTATCCCAAAGGGTGCTTTCTAGTGCAGCCCATCCAATCAGTCACACCATAATTGCCGATACACAGGTTGAGGTTGGTTTCGTTCTGTGTTCTCATACATAATTCCTGCAAGTGAGAATGAAAATATGTGTATGCTGAATGATATCCTATCTTAACTTCTTGTATGGAAATATGGAATTGGAGAATTTTATTTATTTTGTTAAGCATCAGATACCATTCTGCATGAATCCCGTCAATTTGAATGAGAATCAAAAACACTGACCAACTATTTACCTCTCCAGTTCTCGGAATTGTTTTTATTTTTAATCCATTTTTAATCAATATTTTAATACTAATCCAAAAAAAAATATTTGCACAAAATGACCCTTTTGGTCGCGCCAGCGCGGCTGGCGCGACAGTACCATGCTATCGTGCCATATGCGCTGGCGTGACAAGCCGAGCCACGGTGGCGCCCGATGTTGACCGTAGCTGGCATGGCGAAGCGTGGGCCCCGCCCTGTCGCACCAGCGACTCAAGGCGAATTAGGTTTTGGCCGGCCCGGCCCATTTCTTTTCTCTCTCTTTCTCTCGCTCTCACCTGCCTGCTCGCGAACCCGCCCGCCGCCGCCCCGCAACCGCGCCCAGGCCGCCGCCAGCCCGCCCCCTCCCAGTCCGACGACCATCTCCCTCTCCCTCTGCATCTCCCTCCGTTCCTACGGCGCCCATGGAGGAATAGGGCGCGGCCTAGGAGGCTTGCCGCGGCCTTGGTGCTTGGCCGCGGTGGCGCCGCCGGCCGGCTTCCCATCACTGGCGAGTGGATGTCCCAGCTCTGTGGAGTGCAGTACACTGTGAGGTAAAACTCCGTGTCCTCGATTTCTTGATTTGTTAGCTCATTTCTTGGTTGACTAGGTTTATGAAATTTGGGAGGCTGTGAATGTTTGTAGCGTTGATTGTTAAAATTTGCTGCGTTGATTAGGTTTAGGATATACTCTTCCCGTGGATTCGACGTAAACTACGTGTTGCATGGACCTAGGTAGTTGATGCATGGGGGATTTGGATAGGTTAGTGTGTTGCCTTTGTTGACATGGAAGCGACCATGAATAAAAAAGCCCCTAGTTTATAACGAGTTCGCTTTTCCCGGGCCGGAGAACTACTAAAAAGTTTGATTGATCACCTTTTTTTATATGTTCAATTTAGTACAATACAAACTACAACTAGATCAAAGCGCCCTAGCCAATAGTATAGAGTTTAGTAGTCGGCCAAACCCCCATGCGCACAACATGTTCTTGATATTGATTGAGTTGGAGAGAGTCAGATGCTACCACGAAATCCTTCCATAGTCACCGAACAAGCAATATGTCATATGCTTGATGTACCAGCCAAGCCAGCTCTTTTTTTCTCCGTTCCCTTATCCTTAGCGCTAAAGCAAAAAGAAAATGCAAGAGAGTTTGTATTTGCAAATGAAAATGAATATGGATCTAAAAAAATTATATAATCAATCAATAAATAATAATTTAAATAATATAAAAAATATCATTCGCACCTTATGGTATTCGTTTATAATCTTGTTGACCCTACTCGCTTACTCCTATTTTCCTGCTTTCTTTTTCGACAGAATGAATTCTATTCTAACTTTCTTGAAAGAATGGGGTTCTCTCTGGGGGGTGGGGGTGGGGGTGGCTCACCCTCTCTTCCTTTTTGAGAAAGATGGGCTGCCCTAGGAGTCTCGCCTTGGTGATTCTTTCTCTTTTGGGGGTTTCTTCGGTAGCGAATCCTCTCTCATAAATTGGATGAATTCTTCTGGGTCGGCTTCAGGATCCGCCTTTGAGAGTTGGCAAAAGTACCTCAACTTATCGGAGGAAAATGCCGCGTATGAACCATCCACAAAGCCACACCCCACCGAACCCTGAACCTAAAGCACCATCCATTTCGTTCTTGCGAGAACGAATCAAAAATGTTATTCGCTCTTGCCAGCGTATACGAAAATCAAAAATCCTAAAAAGCGCCTTTACTTGCTTCGGAAATCAAACAATGCATTTCTTCTCATCATAAACATATACCGGTTTCTCTCTCTAGCCAATATTTGACCTTGCGTACAAGCCTATTATCCTATCGGTATGCCTATGTGACCCATATGTGCTAAACCGGTACTTGTTACTTCTATCTATAGGTAGTTGATGCATAGACCTATTGTAGTGTATTAGTGAATGAATATGATTTATTTCTGAAATGTGTAGTTCATGTGTTGTTGATGTGTTCGTTTCTATTTTGTAGATGGATCGGTTAGTGCGATTGTTTTATGGTGGCAAAGTTAAAGAAAATGGGGAATTTGAAAGCATGCAAGAACATGTTCAGTTCTTTAGTACACCTCCTACCTTTGATGGTTTGGTTAGCCAATGACAGGATAAATTTGGGTGGCCACTAAGATTGAGAGGTCAATTTGAATGTGGGAAGGAATGAGCACACTATGTGTTGATGTCTTTGTCATGTGACAATGAATGGAAGAACTACGTAGAAGTTGTCAAGAGTAGTAGTGTTAGGTGCTTGGAAGTTATTGTGGAGAAGGGGTGTAGCCCAATTGTGGTGGCTATGGATGATAATGTAGATGTGGAGCCCGTAGAGAACCTTACCCAAGACGAAGAGTTACAGGCGGTTGTCGTTAGAGAAGTTGATAGGTCATGTGAGCCCGGTGCCTTGAATGATGATTTCGATGAAGAAACGTTTGATGAGGATGATGGCAACAGAGATGGAACACATGATATGGATGACATATCCCAAGGATCGGAGGATGACACAGTTGATGTTGCCTCTGCGGACGAAGATGACTTGACTTGGGGGCCATGAATTTTGGATGATGTGTCGGAGGACGAGTACAGATCCGAGCCTAGCAGCGAAGATGAAAGTGAATGTTGTGAGGGAGGGTTTGCGGACGCAATAGGAGTCTCAGATGATGGGTCATTGAAAATGGAGTATTATGACGTTGAATTGAGGTAGTTGAAGGCTGTCCATGTGGAGGGACCCTTGGTACCAAATTTCATGGACATTAGTATGGTTGACGAGGCAATATGTGACATCGGTTTGACGTTGTTGGCCGATGACGTACCAGATAATGAGGAGGTGGAGATTAAGAAGGGAATGGTATTTGATATGTTGGAGCATCTCAAGTATTTCCTGATGGATTATGCCGTTAGGTTTCATAGGCCATATTATGTGACCCACTCCGACAAGAACAAGAGGTACACGGTGCTTTGCAAGAATGGATGTCAATGTGGTCTATGGGCTCGGATGCTGAGAAATGAAAAGTGGAAGATTCGCAATATGAGGTAGCCTCACACGTGTCGATCTACGAAGCCGAATGGTGTGCACGCCCAAAAATATAGCCCATTACCTTGGTTGTCGTCTTATTGGCTCGGTTAGGGCCGATAGTGACACATCTATTTCAAGCTTGATCGAGACCATATTTGGGTTCACTGGTTATAGAGTGAAGTACTCAAAGGCATGACGGGCAAAGTAGCATGCTATAGAGTTGCTATGGGGCGATTGGAAAGAGGCGTACAACCAAGTTTCTAGGATTCTAAGTGCCATGAAACACTTCAATCTAGGCCTTAGGCTGAAGATACAATTGTAAGAAGATGCACAAGTCAAAACAAATTTTGAAATCAATTACTCACATAAGCGACGATTCAAATGCCCGTGGAAAAAGGCTATCTCCCTCACAACCTCGACCTCCTTAAAGTCGTAGGCCTCCTTGTTTTGTCACCAAAAGCTCATTAACTCGGCCTCGTTATTGTAAAAATTCAGCTGTCGACCGGTCACTCGAGGGAAGTCCTCTAAAATTCTGTTACGGGTCTTCCATGATGGCATCACTATCCCGTACCTCGTCCTCACCTCTATCTGCTTCTCCTCCCACATCCAATGCTTCCTGTCTTTTTCGAGAGGCGAATGTATCTTCAACCTCTCTAGTAACTCTCCACGACCAGGGAAAGTCCTCCCAATTGCATGTCCTCCCCACCTAAGCAAACACAAAGCAATGAGCAAGCAAACCGGTGGCCTATGTTCATGTAGTAACTTCACCGGTTCAGTGAACTCACCCATAACTCAAACAACCCTCCATAAGCATTGCCACAGTAGTATCCGTATCCTACCTTAAACGGAACAACTCCTTCGCGAGCCTTGATGCCACATTTGCACTTATGGTCTGGCATCTTTGTGCATGGCCATGGCTTAATGCCTGCTTCAAACTCCGCAAATTCATACTCAGAAGGCCAGTGCGATTTGGGTCCATAGTTATACTCCTCAAAGTCACAAGATGGGAACCCTCTCTGCAAAAAACAAATGTTCCAAGTGTAACATTGTATGTGCAAAACGCATACAAGCTTAGAGATAGATTGCTTTCATGAGAATTTACATAATCTGGCAATCCACAGTGACAAAAGGCAGTGAATGCTCCACGTTGGCTGAGAGTAGTTAGTAGCGCTGACACTCCACAATTGCATTTAGGAGGATTCGCTAGACGACGCAAAGCAGCGTCAACCTTCTCCGTCTCTGTCATTTCCAGAGGGTTCGGTGGTGGCAAAACCCAACGAACAAATTCCAAATATGGAACGCTCTTCCAGGGATCATAAGGAAACAACATAATCGATGGATCCAACATTTCATCGCCTTCGATCCACTGATAGAAGTTGCATACCTCTAGGTAGGCATCAAGTGTCGGGGGATGACGCTTAAGTTGGCAATAGTAGAAAGCACGCCCAGCTGACGCAGGATGCCTTGACTACTTCACAAATGCCAGTAACCCACAGTAACACAGTGGTGTTGGCTCTGCTGGTAGAAAAGGACCGATAGCACCATGATCCTTCGGATGGTGCACGAATTGGTTGTTATTTGGAACCGCCATTGAACCTATTACAAAGTAGTTCAACAAAGAAAAGATGTGAACCAATACTATTACATAGTTCAACAACAATTTTCATCTCAATCATCTCTATAATCATGTAAACCCATGAAACCAACCTTAAAACTAACTTATTGAATGTAATGATGTATATAAATACATAGTCGAACTCATCTATACATCTAATCACTACAAAAAAACTTCAAATCACGCACTTCCAAGAAAGTTTACTAACAACAGTCCAACCCATATTGCTGTTTAAACCAGTGCACTCAAACCCTAATGCACTGGCAACCAAAACTAATCACAAAAATTATAAAAGTTCAACAAGTACAACATGAACCATAATATATTAGACATGATTAGCCAAAGCAACTTTCATTCAACCAAACAAAAGCTAGTATTGCACACAACAGTGTAAACCAGAGCAATATATAAACATCAACCAAACACAAAAAAAACAACAGAGGTGAGAGAGTCATACCTCATGCATGAGACCATTCAAACCTGAAATGCAAATGCAAATTGATCAAAGGCAAATAGAGGATGTGAGGAAAAGAAGAGAGCAACATGAGCTCACCTCGACCTCGCCCAGAATGAAGGGAGAGAAGAGAGGGAGGAAAAAAAGAGGTGGGCCACGGCCTTATATGGGCCTGTCACGCCAGCCCGCTTGGCGTGACAGCCCTGTCACGCCGGAGTCGCTGGCGCGACAGCCCTGTCACGTCGGAGTCGCTGGCGCGACAAGCTGGGGCCCACGCTACGCCACGCCAGCTCCGGTCAACCATCGACGCCAGCATGACTCCTCTTGTCGCGCCAATGCATGTGGCGCGATAGTGTGGTATTGTCGCACCAGCCGCGCTGGCGTGACCAAAAGGATCAGTTTTGTGAAAACTTTTTTTTGGAAATAGTATTAAAATATTGATTAAAAATATTAAAAATAAAAAAATTCCCCGGTTCTCATCGTTGCTCATGTTATCACAAAAGTACAAGGCTATCAGAAATCCAGAGTCGTGAAAACCTGCCATTTCCTCCACGCAACATCTCCAATTGTGCATTTGCAGAATCACAATGGTGTTTGTTCATCGCCTGTGGGGGGTATAACCTCAGGTACCCACGGCACGAGATATGGGCCACACCATCAGGGGCGGACCAACCCACGACATCGAGACTTGCGGCGCACGACACTGCTCGGTGTATACCGCAAGGCACCTAGAAGATCTGGTCGGATACTATAGCTATTGTAATCTAAATAGAATACTTGTCATGTAACCGACTAGGATATTTTCCTTATAACTCTATCCCTCTAGATTATATAAGGAGGGACAGGGGTCCCCTAGTCGGCAGATGCCGATCCAAACCCTAGGCTTAGCTTAGGATCGCCAGTATGTAGAGTGTTACGTCGACTTGACGGCTTGAACCTGCCTAAATCGTTGTCTCTGCGCCTGTGTCACCATCTAGTTTGTATATCGCGTACCTTCACCTATTCATCTACTACCGTGGGCATACCTCTTGATAGACTGCCGACCATATTCTGTTGATAGTGACGCGCCAGGTAGGAGGTGTGCGTGCTGATCCCCTGACGAACGAGATGGAATCTGTTCTTCGCGACTCGCCGTGACTACATCTGTTCATGCAAGCGTGGGACACCTACGTTTGATGGATGGGTGGACGACTACCAGAGCCACGGAGAAATTGGATTTGTACTCGATCCAATCTCAAGATACCTGATGCAGAGCTCCGACCTCCATGCCTCGACGGTCACGGTGGCACCAAACGGCGGCGGCATGTATGTATCATGCATGTACGCTTGTATATGTACCGAGTGTTTGCATGCATCCCGGAAAGCATCGGCGATGTCGAGCGGCGTCCGACTTCCACCAAATCTGGCGACAGGCGCCACTGTCACTGCTACAGAAAACATCTTTAGAGACGGATAAAATAGATTTTTAGGAGAGGTTTACGCAACCGCTACGATACCACCGATTATAAAGATGGGCCGTCTCTGGCGACGAGCTTTTAACCGCGACACAACTGCAGCACCGGAATCCATCGCAACGCTGGGAGACAGATCGTACATGCATGATGGTTGCTGGCTTACCCGCCACTCTCGAAATTAATCTACTCGGCAATTTTTTCCGTGCCGTGCGGTTGACAACTCGGGTACGGCTGTGTTTAGATCCTCTAAAAATACACTATACAAAAAAAAGATTTTCCGTCACATTAAACTTATGATACATGCATAGTGTACTAAATGTAGATAAAATCAAAAACTAATTGTACAACTTGGTTGTACTTTGCGAGACGAACGTTTTAAACATAATTAGTCAACGGTTGGACACTATTTGCCAAATAAAACCAAAACATGCTACAGTATATTTTTCACCCTTTTTAGGGGAACTGAACACAGCCTACGTGTTGTTCTGCCTAAGGCAGAGTCTACTAGTCCGGTTCGGAGTTCAGGCTGGACTAATCTCGATCGGCTGGACCACATGCATGTACGAGCAACGCCTTGTTTAGTTTGCCTCAAAGTTCCAAGTTTTTTCACTCTCTCTCCATCACATCAATTTTTAACCGCTTGCATGGAGTATTAAATATAGGTAAAAAAATAACTAATTACACAGTTTAGTTGGAAATCACGAGATGAATCTTTTGAGTCTAGTTGGTCCATGATTGGACAATATTTGCCAAATAAAACGAAAATGGTACTATTCATCGGGTTGAAATTTTCTTCAATCTAAACAAGGGCCAAGCAAGCAAATTATGCGTAGCGGTAAGCGAGCCGCCCGAGCCATTAAGTGAGCCGTGCCGCGTCGCAATTATGATTGCCACTAAGAGCAGCGCTTTGACAACAGCGACCGTCGCCACGATGAAGGCCGGAAAGCTCGAGGGCCGAGCAATTTCGTCAACGCCGACCAAACGTTCTGTCTAAAAATAAGTACACTTCTTATATCTGTATTTAATATAGCTTTCTCCTCGCCATGTTTCTTCAATAATTATTTCTCCGGTTATTCTCCATATTTAATATGCTTGAGAAGCTTCACTCGTTCTCTATGCGTAATATCTTTAAGATATTCTCCGCTGACTCACCGACCAACCACGTTCTCATTCTGTTATCCAGAAGCGGCTCTGTTCTTGATCTCACACCTACACGCGCACAAGTGCTAGTCCTCTGCGTTATGAGTGGTCGACAACGGCTCCTCGGCGACACCTGTGCTCTTACGCATAAATGGGTGTCCGTCACTCTACGCTATGGGGTACGGGCTAGTTGGGGCTGGTGACGCACTGACAAACCAACTATCAGGAAAATTATTTATATTTAAAATATGAACAAACTCCAAAATAAGTATAATGTTTATCTACAACTTCTCGGCAAGATACATCATGTATTACCCGTTGTACCTATTTGATTTGCAGAGGCCTGATTCAGTAAACAAGCTTATTTTTTTACGCTTGGGGACTGGATCACTCGGGAAAGACAAAGAATCATCGTCCGGATAGTCGCACTACCTGACGTTCGGACTTCTCCGCTGATCAACTGGTCGGACCGCTAGGTACATGGACTTTGTCGCCGACCAGTTGGTTGGACTGTTTGGCGCTCACTTCACCGTTGACCAGTTAGTTGGACTGCTCGGTGCTTGCTTCTTCACCATCTAGCTAGTCAGATTGTTCGTCGCTTCATCGTTAGCTAACCTAGGGACTCCTCGGTGTTTGGATTGTTCATCGCGTCATCGCCGGCTAAGCTGGGGACTCCTCAGCATTCGGATTGTTCGTCACTTCGTCGTCAGCTACGCTAGGGCTCACCAGCTAAGCTGAGGACTCCTCGGCGTTCAGATTCTTTGTGCAAGCGTCGCCAGCTAAGTCAGGGACTCCTCGGCATTCGAGTTCTTCGTGCAAGCGTCGCCGGCTATGCTGGGGATTCCTTTGGTGGTCGGATTTTGCTACGTCTCATCGATGTGCTATCAAGTTGCTCCATGCTGTTCGGATTAGGGTGCTGATCTTGGGCAACACGTCCGGGGACTTGATAAGTACATGACAGATGACGTTGGCAACCTTTCATTAAAATTCTTTGGCCCTGCTACAAGATCTATTTTTTTATCTTCTAGCAGGCTCAGGGACTACAATATGTACAATGCACCTTGCGGTGCATGTACTAATTTTTCTTGTTAATGGTTTCCAACTAAGCTGGGGACTGGCTGTGATCGGCTAGCATCTGAAGTTTTCTCTTTTTTGACCCTGGCACTACGTGAATCCTTCACCTACTGTCAGGCTCAGGGACTAAGTGGGCACACTTCACCTTACGCTGAATGTGTTTATTTCTAGGACCCACTTCTAAACGACTAAGTCGTGGATGAGAATGATCTAAGCTCTCATTTTGGCTCTAAGAGTCCCTTATCGCCTAAGCCATGGATGCTAAGCATCTATCTTCGCGCACGAGGGACTAAGTTCCTCCATATTGACTAAGTCAGGGATGCTAAGCATCTAACTTTGCCGCACGGAACCAAAGTGGGCACACTTCACCTAAGGTGAAGGGTTTAAATTTTTTTTAAACTTGAGCTTCTTACATCCTTCTAGCAAACCTCAGATTTGAGTAAGTCCGAGGTCAGCCGACCAGTTAAACTGGTCAGATGTTTGATTTAACTGCTCGGCTCCTAGTTAAACTGGTCAGGCGCCTGCTACTGTCGATCAGCTACATGTTGAACTGCTCGGACAAGCTCAAGACGGCGTTGCTTAGCGGATACAAGGCACTCAGGGACTACCTATGGGAGGGGGGTACAACCCCAGGTACCCACGTCAAGGGATATGGGCCACACCATCAGGGACAGTCCAGCCCACGACATCAAGACTTGTGGGCACGACACTGCTCGGTGTACACCGCAAGGCACCTAGAAGATCTGATTGGATACTATAGATATTGTAATCTAAATAGAATACTTGCCATGTAACCGACTAGGATACTTTCCTTGTAACCCTACCCCTCTAGAGTATATAAGGAGGGGCATGGGTCCCTTAGTCGGTAGATCCCGATCCAAACCCTAGGCTTAACTTAGGATCCCCAGTTACTTCATCATAATATATAATCCACCAAAGACACAGAACGTAGGGTGTTACGTTGACTTGATGGCCTGAACCTGCCTAAATCGCTATCTCTGCGCCTGTGTCACCATCTAGTTCGTATCTCGCGCACCTCTATCGATTCATCTACTACCGTGGGCATACCCCTCGGTAGACTGCCGACCATATTCCATCGACATCGCCATCGTGCAATAAAGAATTGCTAGCCACTGTTGCCCACACTTTTCTACGGGTGATGTGCTTGGTATAGGAAATCTTGGGAAATACGGTAAGAGGATATCATATGTCTAATATATTTTCTCATTGCGTTGGTATGAAAAGTTGGTCTATTTGGTACATTAAAGGTTGAGAAAATATGGGAAGGAAAGGTAACATGTCTTTTTCCATTACAGTGTTGTAAAGGAACATAGAGGTTGGTTGTCATTACATGATGCCTATTGTAGGCCCACAAATAATCAATACCACGTTAGTGTAAACAAGTGTTTGATGGAGTTGGACTCAAGCAAACCTAGATTCAAAGCACAACATTTGGTGGGATTACATTATAGGTGGGAAGAGTAAAAACTACAACACAAGTACATGTCCTAACGTGAGGGTTTACAAAAGCGTGAATTAGGATTCACTCCGCTTAGGAGAAAGGACGTCTACACAAAACTATTGAAGTGGGGGGCTCAAGCTGTAACACCCCAGGTGTTTGTCAATCACTAAGCAGTGGATTTGAGCTTAAACATGACAGATTATGTGGAGATGACAATGTCAAAGTCAAACCTATGGGGATAAGCCCTAACCTAAACTTGGATATTGCACCCTCGCTTACATATAGGCTCAATTAAAAGATATATGCTTGGGTGTTGCTATCAAAGTATCTTCACATGTCTCACCTCAGTAACTATCTATATTGATCCCCGGAAAAGTTTCATGAAGTTTAGAATCAAAAAGTCACATGAAATGATAAGTTCCATTCCTATTGGAATCTGTCCCATTAAGTTAATGGAACTATAGATCATCAACCAAACCTTGAAAACTTGTCCAAATGACTCTAGCTGAACTCTACAAGACCTTAACTACACTTAGGACACTTAATGGAACAATGTTCATGTTGATCATTTTGCCTAATTATGCTTCTAATTGGTGGTTGACCATGTATGGGCCCTGGAGCCCTGTGGTTTGACCATTTCAAAAGTGTGACCTAGAAGCTTTGCATGACTGTGCACCCTTTGACAAATTTGTAGGGAATTTAATAAGGAACAAACTTTATTTAAGAGTCAAGTCATGAAAATGTGTGGAACATGCTCAAACAGGGCTCACAAGTCAGTTTTAGGGCTGATTTCAGCACTTAGCCATTTTAATCCCTGATTTCGGTGTTGTCGACATTGGCATTCCGCGTTCTCCAAAATTTGTTAAGCAACTTGAGTTGGTCCAAAAATAAAAGTTGAAGGTTATATTATGGAGAAGAGCATGCAAAAAGTTGCACTGAGTTTGACCGAGTTTTGACCTCCGAAGGCGAGATTCCGTGACCATTTTCAAAACATTGACATTGCCATATTGGGGACTAATTACCCGCTAATCTATTGCTCTACAGGCCGAGCTACCTTAATCAAAGTTGGAGAGCATGAGGAGTAGATAAAACTTCATTTTTGGCCCGTTCGCTGATTCAGCCTGGAAACGACCCAAAAACACGCCCCACACCGGCCGCACCGTTGCTCGCCACCTGTTCGACGAAATGCCACGTGCGGGAGCGCGTGGCCACCATGCAGGACAGCAGCGCCCCGTCGCCCCGACGCGTGCCCAGCCTCTTCCCTCTCGGCTCTGCTCTAATGTGGAGTCACTGAGCTCGTCGCCCTCGCTGGCTCGCTCTCTGCTGCTTTCCGCTCCCTTCCTCGTGCTGCGCGAGCGCGCTCCGCCATAGCCGGCCATGCCGAGCTCCAGGCCGCCGGCATTCCTCCGCCACGACCCTCCTCGTCCTCAGCCGAGCGGAGCACCATCTTCCTCCCTTCACACCGCCCGCGAAGCACCCCTTCCTCGGTCCCGTTGGCCGCCGGCAAGCTCTAGCGCCGGAGCCGCCGCGGCAGCACCGCCGGTCACCGTGGGCAGGTGGTCACGAGCCACCCCAGGCCATGCCGAGGCCACCGGCGGGTGCGCCCAAGCACCGCGGTCCTTCCCCACCGCTTCCGCGACGCCGGTGAGGTCCTCATCGCTCGGAGCAGCGAACTCCGGCGGCTTTCCCCTGTGTTCCCGGCGTCCAGAGGAAGGGGGCGATCTCCCCTCTCTCGGTCTTCCCTGGTGTGAGTGACAGGTGGGTCCAACCGGGTAGTAGGTCCCGCATGTCAGTTAAGGCGGTGGCTGTTTGGGTATGTTTTCGGGTGCGCCTAGCAGATGCGGTTAAGGGTGGTTTTAATTCTGATTTTTAATTTCCATTTCATGTAAATCTTCTAAAATTCATATCTCAAGCTAGGTAATTCCAAAAATAGCAAATGTGGACTTTTTGGAAACCTTGAGAGGAGATCTTTGCAGTAGAGGCATAAAATGTTACATGTTTGTAGATGTTTTCTGATGTTTTATTTAAGCTTTAAAAATACTCCCAAAAATGCTTATAAACTTGACCAGAGCAAGATCTGGAGTTTTAGAACCCCAAAAATAGTGATTCTTGCTTTGTTAATTTTGTGATGAAATGTAATTGCTAGGAAAAATATCAAACACACTAGTTGTTCACTGTTTTCTTAAGGTTTTGATTGGACCTCGATAAATAAGGAATTTACATTATATTGCTTGTTATTTTTATATCTTTAGTTGTGCTGCTCCAAATGATGTGAAATTTTTATGGTAGTCTTGTCATGCTATGGATGTACTGTTGTATAAATTTCATAGCCATTGCTTACTGTAGGCTCAAGTTATTGAGTTAACTTGTTTATGGCTTAATAAATAGCTTATAAATAATATATAAATGATAAAATAGAAAATGTTGTTCCATTACCTTAGTATGATGTTTCTCTATCATATTGATTCATAATATGGCCTTGTGTTCACAGAAAATATTGAGTTTTAGGTTTAATTTACTTTCACATGAATTCTTGCTTTAGCAACTTGTCTTTTTCATAGAGGTTGCTATACATATCCAATTGGAGTGAAATTTGTACAGTAGACTATTGAGAGGATATGTGAGCCACTGTAATTTTTGTAGAATTTATTGTGCACTTTTGATAGGTGTTCATAATTCCACCTAATTATCTAAATAAATTAAGAAAATACATTAAAAGAAATTATTTAGTATTGGGCACTATGTTTTCTGGTGTTCATTAGTCTTGTGTGACATGTTGGTAAAGTTGGTTTTGTCTAATTATATGTTTGCAACATAAGTTAATAATTATTTCTTGCAAAATGAGGTTTCTGAACAGATTTGAGGATATTGTTAATTACCCTATGTAAATGATGTTTTCATGTCTTGTGTGCTATAACAAAGTTGTTGTGAATTTCCTGATCTAACTGCTGTTAAAAATTTGGTGGCATTTGGCCATGTGATTTAGGAGTTATAGCTATTTAAAGTTGGGTTACAGAATTGCTTGCTCCCTGTCTTGCTAGACCAGTTTCTGTGTTTGTGTAAATTCGACATGTGAAACTTTGGAATCATGCTATGATGATTATAAGTGAAATATAGGTAATTCTATAAGCTTTCCATAATGTCTTCTTGCAAGTCATTTGGAGTTGTAGATCTCCAGTTATAATTGATTTACTGATCTACTGTATGGATGTCCAGAAAGTGATAGATTTTAGTTGTAGTGCTTTGATTAACTTTGCCATGCTAGTGTGTTGAAGTGTGACTCATACCTTTGAAAGTACTTGGGTTGGTACCCTAGGATCTTATAAGACTTGTGTCTTGATTGATGTGCTTATAATCTTCTATGTTATTCCCTAATAAGGATTAAGTTAATTAGCTCTAGGTATTTATGCGAACTTTGGTATGCTTGTTTGATTCTTTGTTTATTGCACTTCTATGCATTCATACATATGCATTATTGCACCTCATTTAGGTACGCTAGCTGAAGCACGTGAAGGACCTGATGTGGAGCCAAACCCGAAGATGGAGTTGGTGGATCTATCCCGAAGATAGAAGGACCGGACAAGTGATAGATTGAGAGATGCTCGCCAAGTGAATTCATCTGACATACTCTAACTTGAGTCGGATCCCAGGCAAGCCCCGGAGCATTATAAGCCTCCTATCTTCAAAGCAATTAATTATATATATATATGTTATAAGTATTGTTGCATTAAGTGGTAGGAGTTGGTTGGAAACCCTTGCTGCATTATATCATTCCTTGTCCAGATATATGAATCCTTGAATCCTACATAGACTAGGATCGAGTAAATGCTTAGCCCTGCTTTAAGCGGTAGAAGTCAGGTGATTTCCTGTCACCTGCGAGATATAGGGATATTCATATATGGCACGGTTGGCTATATTTGCTATCGTGGAAAGGAATCATGTGTTAATAAAATGAAATGAGACCGGGCGGGATGACGATAGTGAAGCAACAAGGCATGGAGGTCTTGGGTGTGGATCTATCCCCGTCTGAGTCGTTTAAGGACCGATTCGCTGTACGTCCTTGAGTCATGTTGAACGCAGTCTAACACTTAGTTGGCCGGATAAGCCGTTCCGACCGCGAAGCCGAGTAATGTGGTTCAGGCCGGGAATCGAATGGTAGGTTGCTTCTTGGAGGAGAGAAAGGATGTGCTTGGGGACATTGGCGTGAGACCAAGGGGGGGTTAGAGTCCCTATCACCTGGCAGAGTGTCGCCCTTGGGGTCGCGACATCATTCGGACCCGTGATTCCTGAATCATATGAAAAGGTGGCCTGTGCGACCCTGGCAGGGGTCTGCACGGTGAGTGTTAGAAATACCCCTCCAGCTGGATAGGAATTCGATTTGAATCGCCGTCGCTCCCGGTTAGTGAGCACTTGACTTGAGCAGCGGCAACGTAGATTCAATTAAATTGAACTGATGGTTAATTGGATCACGATGGAAAGGTTGCCTCAATTTATACCTGCTATGATTAATATTGTTTGCTCCTAATAAAGTGAGTGCTCTAGTACAGGTTCTAATATAGATGATAGGTTAATGATAATTAACTTGATGCTTAAGCATTAATGATTGATCATCTATATTAAGCTTTTATGCAAAATGTTGTCAAGCTAGCCCCACTTTATATCAGCCTTGCATGATCCTTGGTGTCACTTTATTTCTGGTTTCTGACGGGTAAGTCTAGCTGAGTACCTTCTTGTACTTAGGGTTTTATCCCCACTTGTTGCAGGTTGGGATGTATCTTGGCGACTGCAAGAGTTGGTTGGCTCCTGCCGTAGTGGCGGAGTGTGATCACGGGCATGATCCTTCTTATTTACCTTATCCCTAATGCTTTTGTTGGAAGTCGACCGTGGTACTGGCATGTATTTTAAATAAGATTAATGTTAGTTTCAAATTACTTTGCTTCCGCTACTTTTGAACTTAAGTTGTAATAACTATGTTGAACTCCGATGTATATTCAATTACTTGTGAAATGGTTGTAACATGTGACTTGTTATGTTGAATCACTACGATCTTGGCTTGTATGTTGGTTGGTTTGAAATCCCTCGTGATTTCATTGGACTACCGGAGTTATATGGGCTCAAGTGCGAGAATTTGATCATTTCGGTGATTGTTTTTGTACTTGTGCTCTTATAATTTGGACGGTTCCGTGACAGCTGGTATCGGAGCAAGATTCAACATTAAACTTGTCGTATGTGTATTTAAAACAAAGGTTTTGTTTTATAATATCAGTTTTATTAACTTATAGCTATATATAGGTTTGCCAAATCTAAATTTTAAACCTAAGTATGCCAGTGGTCAATTTCCTTATGCCCATATAAGGATTATTAGGTGGCTTATATAAGTACTAACTTGGGGGGGTTTTAAATTTTGCATCTACGCCCAGGCCAAGGTATGTATGTGTGATAACTCTCCCACACTATGCTACCCAGTGTGTCAGATTAGAGGTAGCCTTCATATATGAAATAACCATATATGTTGCTAAGTTTACTTTTATGCAACGTCGCACCTACGCTCAGGTAAGTGTGAGTTGTGAGAGCATGACCGTACAACCCTCGGTCTAGGGGAGAGCTAGTTTGGTTACTGGATTATTTACATGTTACACACATGTATATATGAAGGTACTTAATTGTGGGTGATCGAAGATTCAGGGTAGTTTTGGTATTACATGTACGTATACAGGGGTATATGTACATGGGAGTACTTAGAATTTTACTTCTCTGCTTTCATTGTGTGCTATATTGGGAAATGTTGGGCTGCAATGAAACTTTTCTGCAGGTACGCTAACCACGAATGCGTAAGTCAAATGTAGCTGACGACTAGCTATAT
This sequence comes from Saccharum hybrid cultivar R570, assembly GCA_038087645.1. Taxonomy (NCBI): domain Eukaryota; kingdom Viridiplantae; phylum Streptophyta; class Magnoliopsida; order Poales; family Poaceae; genus Saccharum; species Saccharum hybrid cultivar. The sequence continues at coordinate 208,591 of JAQSUU010000693.1, read as the reverse complement.
ATCGAGAGAGTGCGTGTTATGCCACCGACATAGGACGTGATCGCCACCTTAGGTTGGCAATCTGGTGAGGACGAATAGGACGAAGCATGCATCTTCATGATTGTTGTTTTATGCATAGCTATGCTCCTCTCACCCTTGTTCAAATGATAAGTAACTTGTGATCAATGTAGTACACTATCTTTCTTGTGTGAAGCTAAACAAGAATGTCTTACTCTATGTTGCTCACCCAAGCGTTTGCCAATGCTTTAGATCTCACTTAATTAATTATGAGTTCTCATGAATGAATTAAATTCGTGTTGGTCTAAGGTAACAATATTTAGAGCTACTAGAATAACATGTTTGTGCGCTCTCTTGTTAAGTAGAACACAGGCAAGCTTTGTTTTGCTTGTTGAATATTGACTGCTAGAACATTTTCTGTTGTAGTGATGCTTGCGTGATCATAATGGTGTTTTCTGTAGTTATAGAGAATACCAAAGTTGTAGCAAACTTACTTCTCTAGCTTGTCCTAAAATTTTATGACCCTAGGTCTTATGCTTTGAGAGTTATGAATTTTAGAAGTTTATTATCAGGTTTTGCTTATGCTCTGAATAGATCTGAATGTTTGGTTTGTTTGACCTATGTGCATAGGGAATCATGTCTTGGAGATAATAGAAGAAGTATAGTACTTTTTCTAAGCTTTCCAAAATGTTCTATAGCACTAATTGTGGTGGTATAAATCTCTAGTTATGAGCTTGCAGAATAGAATGACAGAATCTGTCCAAATTGGGGCAGAGATGTCTTCTTTGTCTTGTTTTGCCTCATTGGCTATAAAATCATCGTAATATGATAGTAAGAAAGTTATAGACAACTTAATAAGCTTTACATAAAGTTAAGGTTCAGCCTTGTTGTGTCCCTAAAACTCCAGTTTTGCATTTTTGAAGTTCTTGTCAGTTTTCTGTCCATAATGGTATAGATCTGAAATATCAGCATGTTTGACCATGTTGATCTATGAATTAGCTTTTGGTATGAATAAATAAAGTGTAGTCATCTTCCTAAGCTTTCTAGAAAGTCTAGGATCACCTTGGTGAGATGTCTACAACCTCTGTTATGGTTGAAACAAGTAACATTGTGCTGCTGTCCAGATTCTATGCACATGTTAAGTTAATCACCTTAGCTAGCGTTTGTTTTGGGCTAAAACTATAGTTAGTTCTTGCTTTAGATAAATACTTATTTTGGATGAGCCTTGTGCTTGTATTGATTGCTTAAGCTCATTCGTTTGAAATTTTTCAATTGTCTGCTTGGCAGTGATGTTGTATGTATGATTGTTATCTAGGTAGTGCCATAGTTGTCACCTCGTTTGTCCTCGGTAAGCATGCGAGTGTCGAATAGCTTTATCTTAGGGCAACACTCGAGTTACGCGAAACAATCTCTTGGCTATCATCTTCAATTAGGTTCTTTCCCTTATGAGCCTAAGCGTGTAGCCGTGCTTGCTTGCCTTGAATGTTTGTATTCCTGTCTTTGCTTGACCGAAAGCCCAAAGTTTAGTTCTCCTATGTGTTTGAATAAGCCATGGGTGTTTTGCAACTATTTTTGTGAAGACCTTTATCGACTGACCAACCAAGTTAACTTTTATCAATGCTAGCCTTTGACCATGGTGTGTACGTTGCCAATTGTGGAAACCGTACCCAAATCTATGTTGGACCTTCTGGTTACCTCTCTCAAAGGTTAGCCAGTGTGACGCAACGTCTCTCTATTATGGCATCTAAATCGTATGCTTGCAAATTCATGCACCTACCTTATCAACCCAATCTATGCCATTTGAAATTCCTCATCGGGTGTATGTTCAGTAATGGTGTTATGAGTAGCAACCAATGGTGCCGCGACGAAACCGAGAGCCTCCTGTGGGTGCACACACAAGGTTGTGCTGCTCGGCACGCGTTGGTATCATGGTTTCTAATCATAATCCATTGCAGAACAACACTGATGTGATTTTCACGTGACCTTCTTCCTTGATGGTTTTCCCATATCTTATCGAAAGACCCTTATATTGAACCAAAAGTAGTAAAACTTCCTTCTGAAGTTGCTAATAGGATAACCTTTGAAGAACAGGCCACCGACATAAACATTAACATACTACAAGAGGTGGTAGACAAGTGACTCTACTTAGTTGTCAGACTATTGACGAACGTCATCTAGTGAGCAACGTATCTTATTTCTGTTGGATAAGAATCGATTGTCACATTACACAAATTTTAACCTTTGTATGCATAATGGTCATACCGCCGAAATCAACCATCTCTGATATGAGACCTAATCTGTTGACTTCGATGGCAACCATTTGTTCTGCATCAACCACAATTATTGTGATCAAGAATGAAGATTTGGAACTTTTTAGTGTTGAGAGACAACTAATTAGTTACAAATAGAAGATTAATCTCCAACTAGGTAACGACTCTTTGGTAGCTACGAAGGCTATGTCTTACAGAACAATAACCAACAAGAAGTTAATCAACTAGCCAACAACTTGAGTAATATTCTATCTTCCACATCCATTGTGACCAAGTCAATTCCATCTTGGACAATCACACAGATAGTGCAAAGTGTTCTATCAACTAAAGTGAAGAATTAGAGAAATGCATGCCCTAGTTTCGATCAACATCCTTGTGCCCTTAGGTGCCACAAACGGTTTGTTCATAACTTTATTGGACAAAGTGTTGAGGAAAATTTGAAAGCAATTTGAGAAGTGTCAAACAATAGATTTTTCCATCTTAGCGCTGATGTTTGATCCTAAAAAGGAAGCCTCAAGGTAAAAGTTGGCCTGACAAAGTTGTTATGCTGCAAGTCAACTCAACTTACAATACAACTAAGTCAGCAAGGAAAATTTTACTCAATCGCTTGGTGGTAGACTACTCCCCGCGGTTTAGTGAATAATTACAACTTTTGTTGTCCTTAAGGCCTCGTTACATCTTTCTTTGGGAATTATTTTCCAATGGTGACATACTTTGGTACCTTGTAAAGGTTTTTATCCAAAAGGTTGCATCTAATTCAACCCAGATAACTGTTGTCTTTGGATAAAAGAATCTTATTAGGTAGCTGTTGGCAGGAATATGAAGCCGACAGAGTCAGCTATCCCATTCACTAACCCCTCGTTAGACCCAGATAATACAGTGTTGTCATCAGAGAAAGAGAACTGCACACATGGAACCTTAAGTAGTTTTTCATTAGTTGATATCAGAAGGATTGAACATTTATGACCAACATAGACCCTGTCTATTGGTTAGTCAGTATCCTCTAGCCTCAGAGTATATTTGTCGTCTATGGTCTCACCCTTTTGGAAGGTTGTACTCAAGCCATTTTGGTAGAGAACTACTTTTCAAAACCAGGTGAACATAGAGTCATTTCAACGAGTATACTTCTAAAAATTTCGGTCTAGTGTCAAGTTCATACGCACTATGCTGTGTTCACTAAAGAATTAGATACTTGTAGTAGTTCGCTCATAGACCAAACGATCTCCGTACTTTGAGAATGCAGTACTGTGCTATCTTGGATTCCTCCCAAAGTAACAATGCTTCATGGAAGTCAATGAAGGAAATTCTTCAGACAAATTTTACCATAAAGAGTAGGTATCAGAAAGTGCCTTTGACCAAAGTGTTCACCGACGTTGAAGCTTTATAGCGGAATGCTATAGCAGATGTTGGGAACTAGGTAACATGCCTCTCTTCCTTAAAAAGGTCTTCCATTCCGAATCTCGGGACGCGATTCTTTTAAGGGGGGAGGGCTGTAACACCCCAGGTGTTTGTCAATCACTAAGCAGTGGATTTGAGCTTAAACATGACAGATTATGTGGAGATGACAATGTCAAAGTCAAACCTATGGGGATAAGCCCTAACCTAAACTTGGATATTGCACCCTCGCTTACATATAGGCTCAATTAAAAGATATATGCTTGGGTGTTGCTATAAAAGTATCTTCACATGTCTCACCTCAGTAACTATCTATATTGATCCCCGGAAAAGTTTCATGAAGTTTAGAATCAAAAAGTCACATGAAATGATAAGTTCCATTCCTATTGGAATCTGTCCCATTAAGTTAATGGAACTATAGATCATCAACCAAACCTTGAAAACTTGTCCAAATGACTCTAGCTGAACTCTACAAGACCTTAACTACACTTAGGACACTTAATGGAACAATGTTCATGTTGATCATTTTGCCTAATTATGCTTCTAATTGGTGGTTGACCATGTATGGGCCCTGGAGCCCTGTGGTTTGACCATTTCAAAAGTGTGACCTAGAAGCTTTGCATGACTGTGCACCCTTTGACAAATTTGTAGGGAATTTAATAAGGAACAAACTTTATTTAAGAGTCAAGTCATGAAAATGTGTGGAACATGCTCAAACAGGGCTCACAAGTCAGTTTTAGGGCTGATTTCAGCACTTAGCCATTTTAATCCCTGATTTCGGTGTTGTCGACATTGGCATTCCGCGTTCTCCAAAATTTGTTAAGCAACTTGAGTTGGTCCAAAAATAAAAGTTGAAGGTTATATTATGGAGAAGAGCATGCAAAAAGTTGCACTGAGTTTGACCGAGTTTTGACCTCCGAAGGCGAGATTCCGTGACCATTTTCAAAACATTGACATTGCCATATTGGGGACTAATTACCCGCTAATCTATTGCTCTACAGGCCGAGCTACCTTAATCAAAGTTGGAGAGCATGAGGAGTAGATAAAACTTCATTTTTGGCCCGTTCGCTGATTCAGCCTGGAAACGACCCAAAAACACGCCCCACACCGGCCGCACCGTTGCTCGCCACCTGTTCGACGAAATGCCACGTGCGGGAGCGCGTGGCCACCATGCAGGACAGCAGCGCCCCGTCGCCCCGACGCGTGCCCAGCCTCTTCCCTCTCGGCTCTGCTCTAATGTGGAGTCACTGAGCTCGTCGCCCTCGCTGGCTCGCTCTCTGCTGCTTTCCGCTCCCTTCCTCGTGCTGCGCGAGCGCGCTCCGCCATAGCCGGCCATGCCGAGCTCCAGGCCGCCGGCATTCCTCCGCCACGACCCTCCTCGTCCTCAGCCGAGCGGAGCACCATCTTCCTCCCTTCACACCGCCCGCGAAGCACCCCTTCCTCGGTCCCGTTGGCCGCCGGCAAGCTCTAGCGCCGGAGCCGCCGCGGCAGCACCGCCGGTCACCGTGGGCAGGTGGTCACGAGCCACCCCAGGCCATGCCGAGGCCACCGGCGGGTGCGCCCAAGCACCGCGGTCCTTCCCCACCGCTTCCGCGACGCCGGTGAGGTCCTCATCGCTCGGAGCAGCGAACTCCGGCGGCTTTCCCCTGTGTTCCCGGCGTCCAGAGGAAGGGGGCGATCTCCCCTCTCTCGGTCTTCCCTGGTGTGAGTGACAGGTGGGTCCAACCGGGTAGTAGGTCCCGCATGTCAGTTAAGGCGGTGGCTGTTTGGGTATGTTTTCGGGTGCGCCTAGCAGATGCGGTTAAGGGTGGTTTTAATTCTGATTTTTAATTTCCATTTCATGTAAATCTTCTAAAATTCATATCTCAAGCTAGGTAATTCCAAAAATAGCAAATGTGGACTTTTTGGAAACCTTGAGAGGAGATCTTTGCAGTAGAGGCATAAAATGTTACATGTTTGTAGATGTTTTCTGATGTTTTATTTAAGCTTTAAAAATACTCCCAAAAATGCTTATAAACTTGACCAGAGCAAGATCTGGAGTTTTAGAACCCCAAAAATAGTGATTCTTGCTTTGTTAATTTTGTGATGAAATGTAATTGCTAGGAAAAATATCAAACACACTAGTTGTTCATTGTTTTCTTAAGGTTTTGATTGGACCTCGATAAATAAGGAATTTACATTATATTGCTTGTTATTTTTATATCTTGAGTTGTGCTGCTCCAAATGATGTGAAATTTTTATGGTAGTCTTGTCATGCTATGGATGTACTGTTGTATAAATTTCATAGCCATTGCTTACTGTAGGCTCAAGTTATTGAGTTAACTTGTTTATGGCTTAATAAATAGCTTATAAATAATATATAAATGATAAAATAGAAAATGTTGTTCCATTACCTTAGTATGATGTTTCTCTATCATATTGATTCATAATATGGCCTTGTGTTCATAGAAAATATTGAGTTTTAGGTTTAATTTACTTTCACATGAATTCTTGCTTTAGCAACTTGTCTTTTTCATAGAGGTTGCTATACATATCCAATTGGAGTGAAATTTGTACAATAGACTATTGAGAGGATATGTGAGCCACTGTAATTTTTGTAGAATTTATTGTGCACTTTTGATAGGTGTTCATAATTCCACCTAATTATCTAAATAAATTAAGAAAATACATTAAAAGAAATTATTTAGTATTGGGCACTATGTTTTCTGGTGTTCATTAGTCTTGTGTGACATGTTGGTAAAGTTGGTTTTGTCTAATTATATGTTTGCAACATAAGTTAATAATTATTTCTTGCAAAATGAGGTTTCTGAACAGATTTGAGGATATTGTTAATTACCCTATGTAAATGATGTTTTCATGTCTTGTGTGCTATAACAAAGTTGTTGTGAATTTCCTGATCTAACTGCTGTTAAAAATTTGGTGGCATTTGGCCATGTGATTTAGGAGTTATAGCTATTTAAAGTTGGGTTACAGAATTGCTTGCTCCCTGTCTTGCTAGACCAGTTTCTGTGTTTGTGTAAATTCGACATGTGAAACTTTGGAATCATGCTATGATGATTATAAGTGAAATATAGGTAATTCTATAAGCTTTCCATAATGTCTTCTTGCAAGTCATTTGGAGTTGTAGATCTCCAGTTATAATTGATTTACTGATCTACTGTATGGATGTCCAGAAAGTGATAGATTTTAGTTGTAGTGCTTTGATTAACTTTGCCATGCTAGTGTGTTGAAGTGTGACTCATACCTTTGAAAGTACTTGGGTTGGTACCCTAGGATCTTATAAGACTTGTGTCTTGATTGATGTGCTTATAATCTTCTATGTTATTCCCTAATAAGGATTAAGTTAATTAGCTCTAGGTATTTATGCGAACTTTGGTATGCTTGTTTGATTCTTTGTTTATTGCACTTCTATGCATTCATACATATGCATTATTGCACCTCATTTAGGTACGCTAGCTGAAGCACGTGAAGGACCTGATGTGGAGCCAAACCCGAAGATGGAGTTGGTGGATCTATCCCGAAGATAGAAGGACCGGACAAGTGATAGATTGAGAGATGCTCGCCAAGTGAATTCATCTGACATACTCTAACTTGAGTCGGATCCCAGGCAAGCCCCGGAGCATTATAAGCCTCCTATCTTCAAAGCAATTAATTATATATATATATGTTATAAGTATTGTTGCATTAAGTGGTAGGAGTTGGTTGGAAACCCTTGCTGCATTATATCATTCCTTGTCCAGATATATGAATCCTTGAATCCTACATAGACTAGGATCGAGTAAATGCTTAGCCCTGCTTTAAGCGGTAGAAGTCAGGTGATTTCCTGTCACCTGCGAGATATAGGGATATTCATATATGGCACGGTTGGCTATATTTGCTATCGTGGAAAGGAATCATGTGTTAATAAAATGAAATGAGACCGGGCGGGATGACGATAGTGAAGCAACAAGGCATGGAGGTCTTGGGTGTGGATCTATCCCCGTCTGAGTCGTTTAAGGACCGATTCGCTGTACGTCCTTGAGTCATGTTGAACGCAGTCTAACACTTAGTTGGCCGGATAAGCCGTTCCGACCGCGAAGCCGAGTAATGTGGTTCAGGCCGGGAATCGAATGGTAGGTTGCTTCTTGGAGGAGAGAAAGGATGTGCTTGGGGACATTGGCGTGAGACCAAGGGGGGGTTAGAGTCCCTATCACCTGGCAGAGTGTCGCCCTTGGGGTCGCGACATCATTCGGACCCGTGATTCCTGAATCATATGAAAAGGTGGCCTGTGCGACCCTGGCAGGGGTCTGCACGGTGAGTGTTAGAAATACCCCTCCAGCTGGATAGGAATTCGATTCGAATCGCCGTCGCTCCCGGTTAGTGAGCACTTGACTTGAGCAGCGGCAACGTAGATTCAATTAAATTGAACTGATGGTTAATTGGATCACGATGGAAAGGTTGCCTCAATTTATACCTGCTATGGTTAATATTGTTTGCTCCTAATAAAGTGAGTGCTCTAGTACAGGTTCTAATATAGATGATAGGTTAATGATAATTAACTTGATGCTTAAGCATTAATGATTGATCATCTATATTAAGCTTTTATGCAAAATGTTGTCAAGCTAGCCCCACTTTATATCAGCCTTGCATGATCCTTGGTGTCACTTTATTTCTGGTTTCTGACGGGTAAGTCTAGCTGAGTACCTTCTTGTACTCAGGGTTTTATCCCCACTTGTTGCAGGTTGGGATGTATCTTGGCGACTGCAAGAGTTGGTTGGCTCCTGCCGTAGTGGCGGAGTGTGATCACGGGCATGATCCTTCTTATTTACCTTATCCCTAATGCTTTTGTTGGAAGTCGACCGTGGTACTGGCATGTATTTTAAATAAGATTAATGTTAGTTTCAAATTACTTTGCTTCCGCTACTTTTGAACTTAAGTTGTAATAACTATGTTGAACTCCGATGTATATTCAATTACTTGTGAAATGGTTGTAACATGTGACTTGTTATGTTGAATCACTACGATCTTGGCTTGTATGTTGGTTGGTTTGAAATCCCTCATGATTTCATTGGACTACCGGAGTTATATGGGCTCAAGTGCGAGAATTTGATCATTTCGGTGATTGTTTTTGTACTTGTGCTCTTATAATTTGGACGGTTCCGTGACACAAACAGCTAACTCTGCTAGAGCCAGAGCATTACATTGTGTGGGACTACATAATAGGTGGAAAATGTAAGCACTACAATATGGGTACATATCCTCCTATGCATAACAACTTTTAAGGGTCTAGCTTCAGACCGTATTAGCTTCATTCCATGAGGGGGCGATGTGTCCACTTAGATCATGCTTCAGAGATTGAGGAATCATTCGGGTGGATGGCATCAAAGAAGGCACCATCCCCTGGTGGTGGCTGAGTGAGTGGGTGGATTTCTTCTCCATCAACTGATCCTGTCTTAGAAATCACCTAGGAGGCATTTGTTGGGGGAGGCGTGGGGGGCACATGCACAATCACCGCTTGGTTTTTTTCCATGGATGCAATTGGGATTCCATCTAGTATGGGGCACTCCCTCTCTTCCAAATTGAGGGTCCTTCTCTTGGCCCTAGTGACAAGGTAGAAATCATTCAGCTATTGAGTGTGCCAATCTTCGGCTTGCTTGAAGGCTTCAATTGTTGTAGCATCACGACTCTCTACTCTAGCTAGCTGCTTGTGCCTTAGTCTCCACAAGTTGCACTTCGAAGCTTCTGATATGCTTCTCGGCCTCCTCTACTCTATGAATGCACTTCCTCAAATCGGTGGCCTACCTGTCATACTACTTATCTAGGGAAAGCAAGTAGTTAGACATGAACATCGTAGTTGGGTCACCTTCCCATAATTTGGCCCCCTCGAGGGTCCTCAACCGAGCTACCCACATAGGGCTGCTCCTTACTAAGGGGTGGAAGAATGTCATGGGTGTATGACATATTTTCCTCACATAAATCTAGCATAGGTACCTCAAAGCCTTGCGAGTGACAACTTGGTAAGTGTCCTTGAACCGAAACCCTATAGTAGATGTGACCCATCGCATTATGTCAGGGAAATCCTTACTTGCTCCGACATAGATGATCACCTCACACCACTTTGTTCCATACTCCTCATATTCTCTGCCAACATATTTCGGGTGGTCCAAAATACCTAGCCTGGTCATGGTTGCATATAGAAGCTTTGGAAAACTAGGCTTGTTCAAGCAGTAGCTAGTGTTCTAGCCTTCGTCCTCCATCGGCGAGGAAAAGAAGGGGACATCATGTTTGGAACACATAGGAGAGGGTAAGATTTTTGTAAAGAGTTTATACCTTGGTCACCTTGATAAGGCCAACGGTGAAGAGGAAGGGTGTCATAGCAGGTGGATTCCTTTATGGGAGCAGACAAAGGGGGGGGGGGGGCGGAAGAATGACGAGGCTTAATGGAAAGGTAGTCTAGTTAGGTCATGCTTCATAGTTTGAGGAATCCATCTCTCGGCACCACATTTTATAGCTAGAGGAATGCCACTCTGTCTAGTAACTCAAGAACCTTATTTAATGTGGGGGGCCATTACATCATTGTGTGTGGCATCGTAAAGTGGGATGAGCAGTGGTGAGGTGACATATTGAGGCAGTGGTAAGTTGGGCATAAGGGGCATGCTCCATTATTCATGGGCATGCGCGGGACTTTGTCTGGGCATTTAAGGGGCTATTCATCCCTGTGTTTCCATGCAAGGGAGTTAAGGCTACCTACCGTAGGTCCCTCTTATGAGAGAACACCATTGTTGTGGCGTCACGTCACTGTCACCCAAAACACTAAAGTTGTGACCATGAACTGTGCACCACGCCTACGGTCACAAACTAACACATGCATCCCTAGGTTGCCAACCCTTTTGAATGCGTGCGCCGACCGTGTGCCCTACTACCAGTAGTATGCCTATAAAGACAACATGACTTGTAGGCAAATGAGCCTATAGTTACAATGGGAATGAGGAACCTAGGAAGCAAAAGTATACAAAAATGAAAAGAAGATGATTATGACATTCTTGAACTGCATAGAAGTATTAAGGGTAGTCCCAACTGAGAAGATCCTAACATATAGGTATGTTAAGCCTAGGGATCAATGGTTCCCAACTGAAGAGACCCCCGACCGACCCCTCTAGGATCGCCTAGGGGCTCGGGGGCTATACCCATCGGGTACGCTCATGTGCACCCTCAGACCAAGGAACCCAGCCTAGCATAAGCATGCTGCAGCCTCTGCTAAGGGCTCGGGGGCTCTCCTAAACCTTAGGCTCCCAATCGACAAGAAGCCTGAGTCCGATCCCTAGCTCCTGCCCGGCCTACGGCGCCAGCCAAGGCCCGGGCACAAAAAGACATGCCTCGAGCCGTCGAGGCTTCGGGGATCTCTGGCACTACACCTTGGGTGCGGCGTTGCCAGCCGCTCCCCCGACAGGGTCACGCACGGGGCGTGACACAAGAAGACAAGCTCTCCTCGGCCTCTGGTGGCTCGGGGGCTTTTGGGCCCACGCGTCAGCCCCTCAAGCTGGCCTTTCTCGCCACCAAGAAGACTCCAAAAGGCGCGCCTAGGGGAGGCCGGTCTAAGGTGACACAACCTGACACTCAGTGTGTCAGAACAGGCCAGCCAGACGACGCCTAGGGCTTCTTCGGCTCCACGACATCGCCATGGTCCGCAGAGCACCCCTGCAAGACCTTCCTAGACTCCGGCACATGTAGACCATAGGCTCAACCCCCAAACCACCATATACCCAACCTATCTCAATGTATAAGGGGTAAGGTTAGATCCTATAGGGGGAAGGACGATCCCAAATAGATCATTCCATTCCTCATCGATCCGCTCCTGCACCGAGAGCTCCTCCACCACACCGTCGTCTTCCTCCTCTTCGACAAGGGGAAGGCTCCACCGGTGGTGAGGCAACCTCAGGATTAGCATCGAGCTAACCCCCTACCAAATCTCTCTCTTCCTCCTATACACTCTGTTGTAACCCCCTCCCCCAATTTTGGGTGCTCTTGAATATAAGGATCATCAGCTGCTGGACGTAGGGCATCGATCGGCCTGAACCAGGATAAACCGTTGCGTCCTCTTTGTGTTTCTTGTGTTCTTGAGTCCACCCGAGCCACCGGAGTGTAACACCCCTGGTATTACGAGCCTGCTTAGCACCTAGATCAGGGCCTAAGAGAAATAATCAAAATAAATTCCTTGGATTTTAGGTTTAAAGCACCCATGAAATGATAAGCAACTCTTATGTAACCCATGTTTGTGGTTGCGAGAAACTAAATCCAAAAATTAAAAATGAGTCCTTTCGTTGCATCGGCAAGAACATGAACTTAGGTTTAAGAGTGCTATTTTTGACGAATTATATTGAGCAAAATAATTAAATAGTGCTTAATATTTTATTCCTATGGGTTAGTACGAAGTATGGACGATTATATAAAATACTTGTTGGTTGACATTAATAAAGTTTAGACCTTTTAAAAATTATGACAAAAGTGCTAATGGTTGTTTAGTTCAAACTGAACCCTTGATTTTTCTAAGACTGAAAAGGTAGTGACAATGTCATTTTGACGTTTAGATTATAACTAAAATATATGAACACTAGCTTCATGATTTTGTATTGTTGGTTGGCTCCAAGTGAGCACTTGAGCATAGTATATGTCGTAGTGGTGTTGGGTGTCACGTTTCCTCTTGCAAATTGCCCAAACCTCCTTAGAACGCGTCGTGGACCATGACTCGGTGCTCGGTTCGCGAACTAGCATTCAGCGTGACAAACTCATGTTGGCATTATTTTATCTCCCTATCTAGTTGCTTTCTGGTCATGGCGATTGCTCTGCTAGATAGCTGGTATGGTTGTCTTTAGAATAGGGGAATTAGTTGAACCTCAATCGTGATCGTTAGCAGTCTTTGCTTCGCTTTAAAAAGCATGCTTGTCACCGTTTCGGTCGTTTGGCCCTATGGCCACGGTCACCGTGCGCGCGGGTGCGCTGTCGGTGGCAGGCTCAGCGCCGTGGCTGTGCCCGCTGGCTAGCCCTCGGGTCGGCTGGCTGCGCGCCATGCCAGGTGTGGCCGCCACCGCTTCGCGTCATGTGCGCGTATTGCCGAGTCACGCACAGGGCTGCACCCTGCTTCCCCTATCACTTTGTCCCACCCTGTAGCGAGCGATCTTAGCCGCTCACCTTGACTACCTCTCCCCAGGTCCCGCACGCTCTGTATTCCTGCGGTGTATGCGATGCGTTTAGGCACATTAACTTAACCATGTCTGTGCTTTGTTTTAGTGCTTGTTGTAGCTGCTTAGCTAAAAGTATTAACAACTGATATTTAAATAGATATGCAAAATTAAATTGTGCCAAAATGTATTTTTGGGTACATACATATATATATTTGTATCTCTCTTCTATGTATATATAATTGTTTGTACAGTAGACGGTTTGCTTTCTAAATAAAGAATTGATTAACTTATTTTACTGTCAAGATACTTCACTACTCCTTATTTTAGCTTTCTTGTGATTTATAGGAAATATATTATCACCTTTAGAATTAGTTAGTCACTAGATCAATTAATACTCTTATTAATCTTACCCTTTTCCCATTTACACGTGAGCAACACTTGGACCATTGTTCCGATCTTTAAAATAGGTCCTACGAGTCTAGAAAAATAAAATGATAATAATATATACATAGAAATGCGATAAATCAAGAATTATAGTCATTCAATTTTGTGGTTGCTTAATCTTTAGTTGAACAAATTTGTTTGCTTAATTAATGTTCTCTGAATTATTTAATAGAATTGAAATTAAAAAAGTAAATTACCTTGTTGGCTTGTGAGTAGTAATTTGAGATTTTTGTCGGACGTGACTACGTGAGTGCTTTGCACAGCACAACAATTATGCACCAACTTATTGCAATTAGTACCTTCTGATTTCAGGTCTTTAGGAATTAGGCATCTTGCCGACAGAGATTCAGTTGCCCAGCGTTGGCTTGCTTGCTTATCGGGAAGACGGAGAACCTGGACGGGAGAGCCAGAGGAAGACGGATGGGTGTAGATGAATTCATCGCTTGAAGTCATTAGGGTCAGGTCATAGTTTTTGGGGCCCTGTACGAGCGAACGGCCTGCACGCCCTTGGGGCACGGCCCCGACCAAAACTACCCTGCCGTGTACTCTGAACTAGTACTAGTAATACTGTAAGCCAAAGTAACAGCAGGTCACGTGTTGGCCAACAACACTAACGCATGTACTGCGCCACCCGCTGCTTGCACGTTGCACCACATGCTGCTGCTGTGTCAAAAGGGGAGAGTGTGTAGGACGTCCAATTTATTTCCTTGCTATGCATAGAGGGAGAGTGCACGGCTGTGCACGGCCTGCATCAAAGAGAGATTGGCTGCTCGCTTGAGATAGAGAGGGAAAGTGCGTGGTGCATGCACCGGTGTTTTCTTGATCTTCGGTCTTGATGAAAATTGATTACGCCCCTGCATGCCTGCTTGCTCGTTGAGTACGCTGATGACTTGCTCTGAAATTTTATCAAGAGCACTAGCAGCCGTGCGGCCTGTGCCCTCTTTAATACCGGTAGCCGAGCAATCAATAGTGGTGCTCTTTATACCACCAGCAGCCGAGCCATACAAGCTGCAATAGCGCCTTTGTTCCTTGCCTTCAGCCCCGCTCGGCATCCCAGTGTCCACGCCCCTGCACCTCTGCACGCCGCGCCACCACCTCCTTGCACCGGCGCAGCCACGTTGCCATTACCTCCTCAAGCCCACAGCCAGTAGCGACTGCACGTGACTCCATCTCTACCTACCTGCTGCCATGGCTAAGCTCGAACTCGTTCTTCCGTCATTTAATATCTTGTTTATGCATGTTTCACTTAGAAAAGCATACTGCATTTGCATACCATTTAGGAACAACGGTAAGCTAATGGATCAACTAAGGATGTCGGCGTCACCTAAAGATGATGATAAACGTATCCTGGAGACAAAGCAATACTAACTTAGTAGCATGCAAATTACCCAGGCAAGTCCCGGTGCATAACCCCTATTATTCTGCACTTTATTTTATGCTTGTGCATTAAGTTTCAAGGAGTTGAATGAAAACCACTTGCATATATATATCTTTATCCTATGAGTCTTATTAGTATGATAGGATCGTGTAGTTTCTATGCTATAGGATCCCGGTAGAAGTCGAGTGATTACCTGTCACTCGCGAGAGATAGGAAATATATTATTGTTACTATATTACTATCACATGGAATATATATGAATTATAATTGTAGACTGGGTGGGACCGTACTTTGGATTTGGATGTGGACTTGGTTGGGCAATCCGAGCGAGGCTCTGGTTGTATTTGTCCCGCCTGTGTCGATTGAGGACCGTCCGTTGCTGTGGACACTAGTCAGGTCACAGACTTATTATCCTGAGCACATACTTGCTTATGGGAGCGGGAAGACTTGTTACTCTCTTGTCATGGGTTCCGACTCTTTCCGGACCGACTGTTAAGGGTGGATTATTGGGTGAAGGTCTAAGCACCGCACTGAGGCTGGGCCTTAGGTGTTGCGGGGCTTGGAGTCCAAGTTTGGACAGAAACCTGGACCCCTTGATAGAAGTGGAATGGGTTGGTCTTGTTTGTGCCTGGGGTACATATGAGGCGTGTGTTTCGGGGTACCCAGTTGGGCTACAATGATTCGCGAATCGCCATTTCTACGTGACGGTACGACTTGGCTATGGTCTAGCACTGTAGTAAAAACTAGAATATGGAAGGGGTTAAAATGGTTCTGATCGCTTACCACATGCTTGGAAGTAGCATAGGTGCTTACCTAGAACGGTTGGTTAATGAACTACTAATGACTGCTAATAAAAATTGAATATAAGGATGCACGTTTAGTAATGCTTCTTGCAGATGCAATAAACCCACAAGCCAGATAACCTTGCATATCCTTAGAGTCTTTTCTTTCCTCCTGACGGGTAAGTCTTGCGGAGTACAATTGAGTACTCAGGGTTTGTTCTACCCGGTTGCAAGTGACAGGTGCGGATAAAGCTGACCTTGTGTGTGGAAACCTCCTAGTGGGCTCAGCGAGGATTTCCTTTACGTTGCGGACGTAAAGTTCATTTAAAACTTCCACAAAAAAAATGTTTTACAAGAGGAAAGACAGAACCGTTATCATTTCATGCATCCAAATGTTCTTCATGTTAATGTTTAACTTGTCATTAAATGATTTTTTATTTTCGCTGAAACTCTGATAACATTTTATATTCCGCTGTTATTATGAAATGATGAATTACTAAGATGTTGTAATAAAGTGATGTAAGAAATAACAAAGATGTTGTAAGCTTTATCCTCTCATTTATGATCCTGATGAAAAAATATGGATTTTCGAGTTCTCCCTTTGGGTGTGCTTGATAGAATCGCATAGTTTAGTGCACTCTCTTGGGTACTTAGTGTCTAATGAAAGATAGGTACTCTTGGGAGGGCGTTAGATTAGGTGGTTCTGCCACACGAAGACACATACTTTGACACCGACTTGAACAACAACGCTTACCGCGGTTCTGACCCCCACAACACCAACAGAAGCATACAAAATTGATATCCTCAATAAAAATTCGAGTTTGATGTAAAAATGGCGAGGACAAATCACCAGACTCCCCAACGCAAGATAATATTTTTTGTGCCATGGTCCACACCAGGCTCACATTATGGTTACTGAGAAAAGATCTGTTCGAGCTTTTACGTGCTACTGCAACGCATGGTACAATAGTGCCTTGAGCCCTTTTCTGATGGAGCATCCGTGTCTTTCGCGGGCTGATCTGGCCCCTAGCGCATTGGGACGGCCTAAACATGCCAACAGTGAAGACAATGTCTGTTTGGGGGTATTAAGGGGCTCGTACAAGGATGGTCGCCCTATATAGGACAAGCGTGCTCGGTGCTTCATGGGCACGCCTTTTGTTGCCTAGTTGGCAACAAGGAGACGACATGTCTTGTGGTCCATGGTCTTGCCTTTAGCGGCTTGGGCGGCAATGAGGTGACAACATGGTGTGGCGGTCTTGTAGATGTCCATATACCATCTATTTATCCTCCTCTTATGCTATTACATGTGTGTATTCGTGTATGAACCATATAGTTGGCAGTACTAAGTAGATTTGAAAATGTGTGCATCTATACCATGCCTAGTTTGGGAGCGCTAGGTTAACTAGGCTTGTAGCGCTAAACCTTCCTCCTTCGCTCCACCACACCGTCTACTCTTCCTACACTGCAGGCTGGTAGACCTAAGGTATACAGGGCCATAAGCACTTTCCCCTTCATCACTCCAGTCCAACCTCCCTCACCTCCACTGGACTGAACTACATCTCCTAGATGTTGTCGATTAAACCGGTGGTAATAATGGGTGCCACTGGCACGGGCAAGACGAAGCTATCAATTGATATATCCAAGGTGATTGGTGGTGAAGTGGTAAATGCTGACAAGATGCAAATATATGCTGGTCTCGACATCGCAACTAACAAGATCCAGCCAAGTGATCAAGGAGATATTCCTCATCACTTATTTGGGGTTATTTCCTCAATTGCGCATGACTTGTCTGTACCTTCCTTTCGATCTATGGCAACAAGTACTGCGAAGTCTATTACAAGATGGGGTAGAGTTCCAGTTCTAGTATGTGGGTCAACCTTGTTCATGCATGGATTTCTTATCAACTACCTTGATCCCTCCCTTGGTACCCTTTTTCTATACCAAGGTATAAGCCAAATTTAAGGTTCCGAAGTTTCCTACTCTGGCTCATGCCCATGAGTTGGTTCTTAATGAGTATCTGAGTCACCGTATTGATGATATGGTTCATACTGGCTTAATTGAGGAACTAAAAGAGTATTTTGATATTATGTCGATTCACAAGACTAGGAACCACACTAGGCTAGATAAGGCAATCAGTGTGCTAGAACTAAGAGAATATTTTTTGGGGCGTAGGAGTCTTTTTGATTCCATATATGAGATGAAAGCAAATACAAAAGCCCTTGCAAAAGAGCAAACTGCAAAAACTCACCATATTGCTGGTGTTTGGGGCTGGCCTGTGTCCTAGATGCTACAAAATCTATACATGTCCATCTAAGTGGAGGAGACCACATTATGAAGAACATAGCATGTGAATGCTTTGTGAGGTCTACTGCAATTGATATTGTGAACAAGTTTTTACATAGCTAGTGTCCATGTTGAGTATCTGTGTGAGTTCTTGTCAGTAATAAGTAATTAAAGTTCGAATAGACTGCACTTTTAGTATCTAAGAATGCTACCATAGTGGTTGTAACATGGAATATTAGTTTCCACCATCTTGGACGTGTGTTAGCATTCTATGTGGAACCCTTCTACGTGCTAGTACTTAAACCATATATATGTGGTAATGATAATGCATTTGTATGGTTATATGCTTATTAGCACCATGCCCTCCCATACTCGTTTTCGAAGCAAGGTACACAAATTTGTCGTGTGCCGTATTAGTTGAATTTAGCCTGGTGTACCGTTAAACAGGCTTTGATTTAATCACCACTAACTCATTCATGGACTTATCCACATTTTGAGGCCATAGGGCCCGTCCACAACTTGACTATGGGTGACCCACTGACCTACCTAAAACTCAGGATAACCCTTCAACGCAAGGGGAGTCTCTTTTTTTTTGCATATCGCTGTACCTTTGTTCTAAGTCAAATATTACGATCTTATACCATTATTTAAAGTTTTTTGTTTCACAATTTATGGGATATATTATGAAAACATTGCTTGTTGTGAACCTAGAAATATATTACCTCCATCTCATAAAAAATCAATTCCTACATTCACCAAATTAATAGCGGCATGAATCTCTATAATTTTTTTGGGACCAAATGTTTAAAGATACAAATGTTTGGCTAACAAAGCTAGGAGTGCACCTAAAGCTGCAACTAGGTCCTCTCAAACATATCCAACATCTTTAGGGAAAAATTTAGCATGTATACACATATATAGCATTGTAGAGCTAAGTTCCTCTTTTTTCCCCTGATGAGAAGGCCCTAGACCTAAGATTGTACACTGCTATCAGCATTGCACAGATCATGGATGCCACAGACTCCATCGCTGGCTGCACATCCGCCGTCGCCGGCTGTGTACTCCTTGTTCGTTTCGCTAAAAAGCCAGGCTGAAAAGTACTGTTTGCTGATTTGTTGTAAGAGAAAAACACTATATCATGGCTGATAAGTTGAAGCGATCAGGGTGGCCGGCTGCGCATCCGACGTCACCGACGCCACCGATGGCAGTGGCATGGCAGCCATGGTGAGGATGGCGAGGCCCATAAAAAAAGCCGTGGAAGACGGCATGCGCACGAGACAATTGGCTGCGCATCCGTTATGCTCGCCTCCAGTAGCGACGGCTCCCCTGTCCCCAAGGACGGTAGCGTCACCTCCGCCTATGCAAGCGTTGGGGCCACGAGCGCCTCAAGCCACGCCAACTCCGACTCCATCCCCGTCCAAGGCGCCAGATCCCCTTGCGCCACAGGCCACAGCAGGTTTCGATGTTGTCTCCGTCCTTAGATTGCGCTCTGTCCCTATCGATTCCGTCGCCAAGGGGAGGGGCATCCTGCTGGTCGACTGATCTGCCAACCGAGGCAGCCCCACCGGGCAAGCATCATTGCATGAGTCCGGTTAGCCAGAGCGCTCGTCAGCAGGGCTACTTCGGTCGTGTCCATCTCCTGCATCGTGTGTTTCAGTTGAGATCATGAAATAGAGGTGAGTCTTCGCATCAAGGTTCCTATGGGTGGCTCTATCCATGGGTTCGATGGGTTGACCATGGATGCTGCTGGTGTTACAGTCCGGCGGCGGCGGCCGCCGCCATGCTGATGCTCTCAGAATGGCGGGCTTCCTTGGGAACCGACACTGTTGAGCCTGTAGTGTCCCTCGATGCTGCGGTTGGCATCTCTTAACATCGCTTAAGTTAAGTTGTTATCCCTAACACCACACTAGAGATATGGTTGTACTTATGATCATGACGCTTACATAAAATATAGAATAATGGTTATCCGCAAGCGCACAGATAAAAATATACCTATTGTAACATTTCACCTAGGAATATTCCAGATATCGTTATTTATACTTTACCACTAGGAATAGACATAAAATATAAAAGATATAGGCTACAACTTTTACACTCACATGTGATAAGAAAATAACTAGATCACTATCTTTACTCAGAACAGGGATTCAATCAAATGATAAAGATAATAAATGATAAATAGTTCAAGATCATCCTATAAAGGTCCGAGAGCATTTCCACCCTATAGTATTAGCATTGATTAGAACAAGAGTTTATAGACTAATTCCTAGTTATTCTAATTATAAGTCATAGTATACATTGATTAGTGCAATTACATCTAGCAGTCATTGTATCAATTATATTATATTATATCTTCACACAAGAGATATTTCTAAGGTGGATTAAGAACAGAGCGTAATCTAGCCTTGAAACCGGGTCTTACTAGGCCTATATTCGGGGAGTGGACTAAAGTGGACTCAATAGGAATATCACACCCACGATCTACCACTTAATGTCTCGGAGTATAGGGTGCATCCGCAGGTAAATAACGTATAAGCACCACGCTTACACAATGTCGACCACTCACCCTCTGATCACAAGAATGAGAGCTATACGAACATGTGCTTGAATATAAATATAATCTAACTGTGCTAGATATATACTCAAAGTAGACAATTATCTTTATAACTAAGAATATATAATCGACTAAGAATAAAGTCATATTAAGTAGAACAATGTGATCAACTATAATAAGAACTAGAATAACAATAAGAACTAGATTAAGAACACGATGAACTAGACGATGAACTAGATGAACTAGAAAAACAAATAGAACAAATAGATCAATAATGTCGATACAAGAGAGAAGTACAAGGCTTTACCGAGCCTCCTCGCGACACGATCCGGAATCCAAGCGAAGCTTGCCTCCTCTAATTCTATTCTATCTAGCTATGCCCTAGGTTTGGTGGAGCTCTAAGGTTATCCTTTCGAGGGACACATCTTGCTATGATTATAATTGATTGAATATGGAGGGGGGAGTCTGGGGTCTGGTTATATAGTCTGTACGGATGAACCGCAGCCCTCGGATCAAACCGACATTGATCGATGGTGGAGATGCATAGTAGAGTTCGGTTGGAACGCGTTGTGTGAAGGAGAATGGGCTTCGAGCCTCTGACAGGCCGACCAGCCTAGGGGTGGGGCCGACCGGCCCTGCTGGCGGCGTCTCGCCTCCGACTTTGTTCTGGTGTCTTCTGTGCCAAAGTTCGGTCCGTTTGCGCAATTAATCGTATCGTGATAGGTTTCTTCTCGTCCCAGATCCTATTTTAATCCCTGAAATAATTCACAAAGCTATGGATTTTTGTCAGTTTAGTCCCTGAAACTTATGGTGGTGATGGTTCTAGGATGTTCTAGAGACTTCTCAAGTTGTATTCCACCAAAGATGTGATATCTTTCTCTCTAGAACTCCAAATATAGCAAGTGTTATGTCCGTTTCGATCGTCTTGACGAGCTCTTCACAATGGTGCACTTTGTTTCATCACTTGAGATACTTTTATATGGTGAAATATTGAATATCCTATAAAACAAGTGAGAACACCAACACTCATGAAACTCGTTAGAATCAAACCCTACAACTATGCTTTATAAGTTTTTATATCAAATCAGGCATTAGTTGACGGTCTATAGTTGATATTAAGGACTGTCAACAAGTTCCCCCAAGCTTTCCTTTTGCTAGTCCGTTAGCAATTTATTATGATGGATCAGGAGTTGCTACTATGCTTTCACACCTTAAAAGTACACATGCGTTCAAACAAGAATTCTCCTACGGATTAGAATCAATCATTCTAACTTCAAACTTACTCATATTACCTTCGACCATGGAGCTTCTTAGCCTTCACTTATGTCTTGAGTAATTAAAAAGCAAAACGATCAAGTCAAGCACTATGTCTCAAGTCTTTGATCAACCGTTATTCCGGAGTTTTGCAAGGTTTTCAAAATAAAACTCAGAGTTTTCTTTGTATGATCCTCTCAAGTCTTTCATTTGTGGTATATGTGGATCCTCACCAAGACAACAGTGATGTTTTGCCTTTTGTCTTCTCTCAAAATATATGGTATTTTTGGCATAAGGCAGAATAACACTGTGCCTTCTCTCTTCTAAACCTATTACTAATAGGCTTATATGGAGTTCATAGGTGAGGAGACAGCCTATACATACTTGCTCAGCATATATTGCACAGTCAAACCATAGATCTAGAGAAACGAGGCATACAATCAAATCAAGATGTGCATGTGTGTGGACCTATATATATGGAGTGGATATATGGTGGAAGTAGTATGGAAACATAGTGGAACTGGTGGAAACATGGTGGTAACTTGATTGGAAACATAGTTCTACTCTTGCTCCTTGAAAACATACTTCCCTTTTAGAAATTGAAAACTTTTGAGAGAACTTGGGTTGCTCTTGTACTATTTTTTATTTTTTTTTTATTTTGGACAATAGTTCTTTTTCTCTTTCTCTTTTTCAATACAACTCAAGCCTCTTTTTGCAATAGAATTTTGAGAGATATCAACAAGAATACTGGAGCATTTATAACTGGGGCTATGGAGTGTAGGGATAGGAAAATATTTTTGGTTGCTCACTCCCAGTGTAGGAGTAGAACATTTTTGGGTGGATCTAAATGGGAAACATGTTGTTGTGTACTTCCAGGGTAGAAGCAGCATATTTGGGTGGAGTGTACGTGATCTTGATTTTAAAAGCATGACAAGCCTCTATGGTATCAACAAAGCTTGACCACACTCAATGCACATACAAGCAGCAAATCTATAAGTGGACTTCCTAGTCTATCAAGAATATATATATGGTTGTGGTAGGAATTTAAGCTCTCATCATACAGGAACTCATCATGTAGCAATTTTAAGATTTTCAAAAGATAAATCTTCAGAACTCTAGTATCACTTAGAACAAGATAAACAGTAGCTCAAACCTTCTCATATCATACCCGTCAACTACCTAGACTTAGATCAAGCTTATGCCCCACAAATATCAAGTTTAGAGTAAATCTTCATGTCAAAATAATCTTATCTAAAACTCGAGAGAATTCGAGGCTGAAAACTAAGTACTTGAAAGGAATTACAGCAGAACAATTATTCATCATTTCCATGTATACAGGATTATCATAAAGAGCTCATTTATTCTAAGACAATAAAGCAACTTTGCACACTCTCTCTTACTTAAATATCTTTAAACAAAATCATACTAACTAATTATATATATATTCTAACAAGTAAACTTTTTATTTTGGGTTTTTTAGTTATGTCTCTTTTTATTTCTTTTCTATAATAACTAATATAGATAAATCACACATAAGGAAAGAAATACTTATCTAGATATAAAGGGGATGCACCTCCCACAAGCTGGATGTTGACATAGTCGTTTATCTTGAATCTTTGATAGCGTAGATGCACTTCTCTTCTCTAGAACTCAAAAGGTAGTGTTCTCAGAATGGATGAAAACACCTATCTGTACTTTTTCAAATCCTGCTAATCTCAAATAGACAACAAAGCTCGTGGAATAGATTAAGCGTTAGTGATAAACCTTCTATGCCTTATTTGTCTAGAGTTTTTCAGAAATTTATATGGTATCTCTATCTCAGTATTTTTAGATTTTCATTTTTATGTTTTATATATCTTGCATGTAAAAATGAAAATCTAAAAATACTGAGATAGAGATACCCTATAAATTTCTGAAAAGCTCTAGACAAATAATATATCTTGCATGTAAATAAGTATTCCAGCTATTTACTGTGGAGGTATAAAAAAATAATATATCTTGATATATATATATATATATATATATATATATATATATATATAACTAATGCAAGATATATTATATATATATATATAACTAATGCAAGATATATTATTTTTTTATACCTCCACAGTAAATAGCTGGAATACTTATTTACATGGGCTTAAAAATTTTCTTCTTAAATGTAATGAGATGATGCAATAAAATATATTTTTATTCTTTTCCTTTTTCAATGTAAGAATATTAAAGAAAGAAATGCTTATATGGATGATTATATTAAAAACTAAGGGTAGCGCCGGAGATAACTATGATCAAGTAAACATGGTAGAGTAAAATTAATTAATGCAAAAGAAATAAATATGCAGATAACTACCGAGTTTACCTTCCGGCGAAGATTTGGAGATTTAGGTCCGTCGAACCGGACCATATACCCTTACACCTTTCCTTATGTTGATGTATCTGGTGGTGTTCTCTCTTTCTTCTTCCACACCTTCTTGGACTGAAGACTCTCTTTCTTTTGTTCATCTTTGTAGGATTCTTCCTCTTTGCATATTATGATGACCGGTGTGTCTGTTGGTGGTGTAACTTCCTCAAGGGGACTTTTATTTTTCTCAGGTTCATCATTCCAATGGTGTTCATATCTGGACACTTCCCTTGGATAGTCTACCCATCCATCCTTAGTGATTTGCTTCTTTTGGCGCTGAGAACGACGTCTCCTCGACCTGTTTTTCTTGGGCTGCTCATAAGAGGTATAGCTATTGAAATGGCAGCACACCTTTTCTGTAGGAAATTAAAAGTGGATCTGTCCTAATTTCATGTAGATGATCGCACTAGTGGTGTTGAGGAACGGTCTTCCTAAGATGAGGTGGACGTCATCTTCATCTCCCATGTCTAGAATCATGAAGTCGGTTGGAACATAGTGATCTCGGATGTTGACCATGATGTCTTTTGCTATTCCCTCAAGAAATCAGAATGTTTGATCCGCCAGCTGCAACCGCACATATGTCTGGTATAAAGGTTTATTACCATACAAATGTTTATATGTTACCGTAGACATTATGTTGATGCTTGAGCCGATGTCGTGGAACGTCTTGTAAAAGGTACTTTCCTCGATCTTGCAATCTATGGTTGGTACTCCTGGATCATCCTTCTTGGTGAGATATGGTGATGGCAGAAGGTGCTCATACTCTGTCTCAACAGTGTTAACCATCCACACTGGGTCTTCTCTTTGTTGCTTAGCTTTGTTCCTCCTCCTGTTGTTGTTCTTCTTCTTTGGAGTATCAGTTGGATTAGCGTAGATGTACGGTGTCTGGGGATGGACAGGCCTTGAGTGTACGCTTCTTAAAACTGAATCTCTCCTTTCTATCATTGATTGTAAAACAGATCTTGGCATTATTTGCCTAGATGATGGCTTTGGGTGTGCTCAAGAATGGTCATCCCAAAATGATGGGTGCTCTCTCATCTCCTCCTGTTTCAACAACCACAAAGTCTACCCGTACACCTGAGTGTCTAACTCGTACGTATACATCTTCAAGAATTCCCTTGGGGTAACAAAGTGTCTGATCTGTAAGCTGCAAATACATGGTTGTGTATAACAAAGGTTCACCATGAATTTTCTCATAAGTTACCCTTGGCATGATATTGACACTTGCTCCAAGATCACAGACAACTTCTTTAAAAGTGTGAGCTCCAATGGCGATAGGGATAACAAGTCCCCCTAGATCACCTTTCTTCTTTGGTAGGGAGTCATCCTCCCATGCTTTTGATGGTGCGGTGAAGTAGTGTCCTGCATTGTAAATGTCTACAAGATTCGTAGTTTCTAAATCTTTCGGCTTTCTTGGAATCTTACCTTTTTCGGTCACAGGAACTGAAGCTGGTAGCTGAGATATTTATGATTCTATCATCTTATTAAAGCTATGTTAATTCTTTATGGCAGAAGTAAAGCTATCCATTCTATTGTTAATGGTTTCTAGAATTTTATCATTGGAAGCTATCTTTCTGGACATGTTCTCAACAACTTTATTTTGATTAGTAATAATTTCTCTCAAGGGTGGTTGGTTGAAGTTATTACCTTGGTAGTTACCTGAGTAATTGGGCCTTTGTTGCTGACTCCATTCTTGATTCTATTGAGGATGATAATTGATGTTGTTGTTGATGTAGTTCACATCATCTTGAATTTCAGAGCAGTTGTTCCCTGAATGGCCAGTGCCTCCACACTCCTCATAGGTTATGCGAGAGTCGTGAATGAGCTTGACTTCTTTCTTCTCATTGTCTTGTTCATCAAGCTTCTTTGTGAGCAGGTCCATCTTAGCAGACAGCATGTCTACCTCCTTGAGTTGATGCATTCCTCCTCCTCTCTTGCGTGGTTGAGTGCGTTCTTCATTCCATCCTTGGTTGGAAGCCATCTTCTCCATAAGAGCAGTTGCATCATGAATAGTAAGTGACAAGAATGATCCTCCAGCAGCTGCATCCATGTTTTCACGGGTACTAGTAGTGAGCCCGTGATAGAAAGTCTGCATGAGTAGCCAATTCTCCATCCCATGATAAGGATATTCTGATATGTAATCTTGAAAGTGTTCCCATGCCTCAGGGATAGATTCATCATAGTACTGCTGAAAGCTTGAGATCTTAGCACGTAGAGCGTTGGTCTTGCCTACTAGAAAGAACTTTGCTAAGAAAGCAGGAGAGCAGATTTCCCATGTAGTGTTTTTATCCTTACTGGCATAGAATCATTGCTTCGCCTTTCCCAAGAGTGAAATATAAGTGCATTCGCCCCTGATGTGGGTTTTGAATAATTAATGACAATCAAATTAGGGACTAACAAGTTTATTCAAGATGTATTTGCAGGTGTTAGTCCATTAAAAGATTATACAATGACATTTGGTGATATGAGCACCCCTAAATTTTGTATGGACGGAAGGCGCTTTGACTCAATCAGTTCACAATTTTATTTTTAAATTGAGTCATAGGAAATGTCGTACTATCAAGAGGGATGCAAAATAGGCTAGCTAGATATGGTTACAAGTGCCCTTGTCAAACTTTTTTTTATGCGCTTGAGAGACACCTTGCACTCACACGCACTTAGAATATATATAGTTTTCTCTGCTTGCACCGGTAGTACCGGTGGCCCTTAACCAGTAGTACTGGTCTGCTGGGCAGCTGGGCTGCACACGCGCGGAGTTGCGGAAAAATGAACTACCGGTAGTACCGAAGTTCTAGCGGTAGTACCGGTCCAGACCGGTAGTACCGGTGGAAAACCAGTAGTACCGGTAAGTCATTTTTTCGCACAACTTCTGCGCAGCTCCAACGGCTAGATCTAGAGGACCAGTAGTACTGGTGGGACCTCACTGGTAGTACTGGTAGTCGTTCTGAACTACAGAGTATATATTCTTCTCTCCTCCACTTCTAACCGTTACCCAACACAATTCTACTTGTTCCCATCTGAGAAAAGAGCTCCCAAGCATTGACTCACCCACTCTCTCTCCCTCTTTGCTCCTAGCCTTCAATCCTTGCAAGATTAGAGCTAGAGAAGTGAGATCTGAGAGTGGGAGGCTTCAATCTATGACTTGAGCACTTTGATCCATTGTCTTGCCGGTTTGTTTTGGATTTGTTACTCTTGGGTTCTTGGAACCCTAGCCGGCTAGGCGTTCTTCGTGGTTGCCCATGTTGAATCATTTGTGAGGGCGTCCCGAAGTGTTTGTAATCATCCTCTCTCTTAGTGGAAAACTCAAGCTAACCTTCGTGGTTGCTTGAGGGAGGAGACCTTTGTGGTCGAACCTTAGTGGTCACCTCAACAATGAGGATGTAGGAACTCCTGTGTGGGGGTTGCCGAACCTTAGGATAAATACTGTGTCCTGTGTGCTTGTTGTTGTGGTGGTAGCTTCGACTACCCTTGCTCTTGTATTTGCTTGTGTTCTTCCTCCCTACCCCCTATTCTTAGGTCGGAAGGCCCGATCTACAACTTGGGAAGGAGCCAAGCTTTGGGAACCTCAGCATCACCTTCCACATCATCAAGAAGTGTGGGGTAACACTTGAATCCGAAATCAAAACTCAATTTACTCTGATTTCATAGCCTCTGTAGGGCACCAGTAGTACCGGATTGTCTGCACCAGTAGTACCGGTCTTGCAAAGACTGGTAGTACCGCTTCAGACAGACCGATAGTACCAGTTAGAATTTAACTTCTGCAGTTGAGTTTTCAGTTTTAGGTTTTTAAATAGGTCTATTCACCCCCCCTCTAGGCCAATTAGATCATTTCAATTGGTATCAGAGCATTGGTCCCTCGGATAAACGCTTCACCGCGTGAGGAGTATCATTGGCCAAGATGGATCTGGAAGTACAAAAGCAAATTGTTGATCAAATCACAGCATCCCTGTAGCTACAACAACAAGAGCAATTAACCAAGATGCAAGAGCAACTAGACAAGATGCAAGAGCTTCTAGACAAGAAGAATCAAGAGTCAACTAGTGAAAGTGGTGGTGGTGATGCAAGCAAGACACCAAAGAGCTACAACAAGGCTAGGTTTGATTATGGTGGATCAAGCAAGAACAATAATCCTACCTTACCGATGATCAATCCCGGAAAGCCACCTCGATTTGATGGTACAAGGTACACCGATTGGGCTCATAGGATGAAGTTGCATCTTATAGCCGCAAGATGTTGGGAAGTAGTGGATGTTGGTGTCAATCCGCCTCAAGACCCTTATGAGTGGTCACCCGAAGATGAAAGAGACTTTCACCTCAATGCAATGGTGGCAACCTTGATTTTGCCATGCCTCACTCTGGAAGACAACAACAAGGTTAATGGAATGGTCAATGCAAAGCAAATTTGGGATACTTTGAAGGTATCATTTGAAGGAGACAAGAGTGTGAGAATTGGAAACATTGAGCTCTTGCAAGGAAAGATTGAGAACTTTACCATGATTGAAGGAGAAACTACTCAAGCAATGTTTGATAGGTTCATGACCTTGATCAACAAAATTAGAGCACTTGGGGACACAAGATGGGATGACAACTCCGCCGCAAGGAAGATATGTAGAGTGTATAGACAAAAGAACAACATGCTTGCTTCGGTCATAATGGAGAGAGACAACTATACCACAATGACACCACAAGAGATGCTAGCCAAGTTGATGTATCATGAGGTACTTGATGATGAAGCAAAAGAAGCAAGTGTGCTAAAGAAGAGCATTGCCCTCACGTCATCACATGGTAGTGAGTCAAGTCATTGCCACAAAGGGTGTTGTGAGCATAGGCATAACAATAATGATGATGATCTTAATGAAGAGCAAGCTTTGCTAGTGAAAAATTATGAGAAGTATTTGAGAATGAAGAAAGAAAAGATGAGGAGATATGGAGGAAACAAGCCATACAAGAAGAGGTTTTGCTATGAGTGTGGTGACACCGGTCATCTTGCGGCCGATTGTCCTAACAAGGGGAAGAAGTCAAGATATAACAAGCAAGGTGACAAGAAGTACAAGGACAAGAAGAGAGGTGAAGCACATCTAGGTCAAGAATGGCAATCGGATAGTGATAGTGATGATGACAATGACAATGAGAAGAAGAGTGTGGCCGCAATTGCTATACAAGAAACTTCTTCCTCAACAAAGGTCTTCACCGACAATGCTTCATCAACATCTTTCTTCACCAACACTTCTTTATCACCTAGACTCTTTGCCAACCTCTCCGACGATGACTATGATGCTCCTACTTGCCTTATGGCATTAGGAGATAAGGTACAACTTGATCCTCCTACACATACCACTAGTGAATGTGATAGTGATGATGAAAACTATGCTTCTAATCTCATCAAAAGATATGGTAAAGCTACTGCAACTAAAATCTTGAAGCTAATATATGCCAAAGACAAGCTTGAGTCATGCATTGAGTCACAAGGGGAATTGCTCCTAGAGGAAAGGGAGAAAACCCAAGGACTTGAGGCATGTCTCTCCAAGGAGAAGGAGAAGGTTGAGAAGTTGAGTGTAGAATTGTCTTTAGCTAAGGATGCTAATGAGTGCTTGGCCAAGGAACATTCTTCACTCAATGACTGTAACGGATCAACGTAATTATACGAGATTAAGTAAGAAAATCTTCCACCGAGGCGGTTAATTTATCAAACTTAAACACGTATAACCCGAGATTCCGTGAAATCACGAGGGATTTCAAACCAACCAACATACAACCAAGATCGTACTGATTTAGCAGCCATAGTTCACATGATACGTAGAGTTCACAATAAAAGTGGAGTACATCGGAGTTCGGAATAAAAGTTATTACAACACAGTTCAAAATAACATAGCGGAAGCAAGTAGTTTTACACCCACACTTAGTTCAAATACAGTGCCAGTAGATAGTCATGGTCCACAAAAGCAGTAGATAAGACGAACAGAGTGACCCTTGCCTAAGGTCCTAGTTGTCGCCCATCGCCAGATACAGACAGTTGGAGCAGTACCCATAGTACATCTGACCATCTGCAACAACAATGGGAACAACGCCCTGAGTACGAGAATGTACTCAGCTAGACTTACCCGTCATAAACCAGAAATAAAGGACACCAAGGATCATGCAAGGCTTTATAGATTGGACTGGCTTGACTCATTTGCGAAAAGCATAAGTTGTTACGAAAAACTATACCAGTACTTTTTGTATCACTTTTAGTATAACCTATTCAAGCTAGGTAAGCATCTATTGCTAGAACAATCACTTGATTCATCATTAACAATCTAGATTACCATATTAGGTTTAGCATTTCCAACATCATTCACTTAACCATCAGTGTTCCATTAATGTTACTACGATGCCATAGCTCGAGTCAAGTGCTCACTAACCGGGAGCGACGGTGATTCGAATCGAATTCCTATCTAGCTGGAGATTTATTCCTCACACAAACCCTGCTTCCCCCGTCAGGGTCGCGTAGATCACCAATGACACTTTTCAAGAAGCCGCGGGATAACAATCATGGATCGCACTACCCAGGGACCGCCCGACTGTCAGGACGCACCTTGGGCTCACTCTTCGCGTCCCCGTTACACCCACTTCAACACCAGTCTGCCAACCCGAGTTTATCCCGGCTCGAAAAGTGTCACTAGCTTCACGGTCGAAAGGTACTTTATTCGGCCAGCTAAATGTGAGGCATGCGTTCAACATGACAAGAGGGACGAGCAACGATCGGTCCTTAATCGACACAGATGGAATCACTATAGTCCAAAACCCTATAAGACTCCACCCAGTCTTCATTTATCCATCAACACTTGGTTACTTTTTATGATCATAATTACAGCTAACCATAACCCGGTATCCACCTATAACTCGCAGGTGACAGGAAATCACCCTACTTCTACCGGTCTAAGCATGGCTAAGCAATTCACTCGATCCTGACCTAACAGGGTGAAAGATAATCCGGTGGCCAAGGTAATAATGCAACAACGGTTTCACTCAACTCCTATAACTTAATGCAACTATATATATAACTATAGTTCATGTAGTAAGGAACAACTTTTATAAAATAGAAGACTTAAAATGCTCCGGGGCTTGCCTTTTTCGAACGAGCTAGGATGGTGGTCGACGCACTCTGGCAGCTCCTCGCCTGACTCTTCCTCCTCGGGCACCTCCTGTGCCTGGGGCTCCTGCTGATCCGTCTAAACTTGCTCCTCCTGTACTGCTACCTGCGACTCTTCCTGCGATCCTGTATGATGCAAGTGTATAAGTAATCATGCGAATGATGCATCGGATTGTGGTGGAGTGCTTTGATGACATGAGATGCAGATGAGCACATGGAATGAGCAGTTTGAATATAACTATTTCTTCTACAAGGTAGTCAACGTCATCCAAGAACATATACCCTAAAACATGCACCTTATTCTTCTATTAGCTAGCCTATTATTTACACATACAAGTGAACCTAAGCTACCAAAGCTTACCAACCTAACTCAACCATAACATCAGCAAGGCATAATGATGCTTCAAAGATACACCAAATATATTTTATTTCTCTTAGTTTCTCATAAAGAATAATCTTTTATTCCCTATTTAACTAGGGTTACACAGCAACACCTATTTCTGTTGTAGACAAAAATCTACAAAAATTACAGTAGATTACTCTTACCCTAACTAACCTACTACTAAATTTTCATGAGAATTGCATATGTAAAACTGCCTGTACAAAATAAACAAGTTATAGCCTAAATATGAGCATGAAATTATTTTGTACTAGAAAAAGTATCAAACAACAAATTTCACATTTTTCCTATGTTACTAACAGTAAACTAACATACCACAAAAATTATCACATGTATGTTCTATACAAATTTAGCTCTCTACTAAAAATAACAAAGATTATCAATTAAAAGCATTTGAACTACACTTCAAAAATTTCTCATAGAACATGGTTCACTAATATTTTTCCTAGAAAGTACATCACTAATAAAGATTAAAGCAACAAGAATCACATTTTTCCCTTCATTATTTTATTTACTACATCTTTTCTAAGATATCAGCATTTATAGCAATTAAATAAATTTGCACAGCAAAGTGTCACAAAATTAACATGAGCTATTTTTAAACTGTTGATCTATTCAAGAGGAACATTTCAAAATTTGTTTCATCATTTTTGGAGCTATAAATCTTGAGATATGATTTTTCAAAGCTTTTTCATAATTCTGAGAAATCATTTTCCTTAATTCTTTTGAAAATTCGCCGGTGAAAACGCTGAATACACCCGGTGCAGTGCACCCACACGCGCTGACACGCGGGACCCACGGGTCAACGGACCCACCGGCCAGCCAGAGCAGCGCGGGGGAGGCGCTGACCGGTGGCGAACTCACCACCGGTGAGGTCTCCGGCGACGGGGAGGGCACCAACGTGCTCCCCGCACCGAGACGCACCCAGCGCACTAACTCCGAGCGGCGCGGGAGCTACGGAGGAGGCTCGCCGGCGGAGATGGCGGCACGGTGGCGCTGGAGCTCGTCGGCCGGCCAATGCAGGCCACGGGGGCGGCCGAGAAGGCGAGCGCGAGCACCGCTAGACGAAGGGGAAGCGGATGCTCGAGACCGGAGGAGGCATGAAGGGCCAGGGAGCTCTGGCCATGCGCGCCGGCCAACGGCAGCCATGGCGGCAGTGAAGGAGGGGGGCGGCCAATTGGCCCTCACCTGAGCTCGAGCAGCGGAGTGGAGGCGCGCACGCGGTGGAGGGAAGCGGGGCGGAGCTGAGGCCGGGAGGAATCGGTCGGAGAAGAAGCCACAGCGCGGACGGCGGTGGCGGAGCTCCGGGAGCCGGTGATGGCGCGGCGGTGCGCTGCTGCTGCTGGCGGGCCGAGCTCAGCCGCGGCGCCACGGCGTCGCGCGCGGGCGCACGCGCGGGAGGAAGCCGGGGCGGGGCGCGGGCCGGGCTGCCAGCGCTACTGGGCCGAAAGGGAGGCCGCGGCCCACTAAAGTGAAAAACCGATTTTTCTTTTATAAATAAAATTTTTAGATTTCTATATTTGTTTCAAATTTGAATTTGATGATGAAAAAGAGGTTTTCAGAATTCTGGCCCAAAATAAAAGTTGTTCAAAATTTTATTCTCTACAACTTTCATGTAGGGCATTTTTCAAAATTCTCAATAGATTTTGAATTTAGGATTTAAAGCTAAATTGTTAATCAAAAATTTATTTGTTTAGAATATTTTTAAAACAAAATTTGAGAAAAACTTGAATTCAAGAATTGCTCCAAAAATCATGTTAATTTATTCAAGATTATTTAAAATTGCTAATACCCAAAAGTATACTACCTTTTTGGCACTTACATCAAAGTTAGGGTTCTAATTATTTGCTTTTCAAGTTTAAATTTAAAAGAGCTATATTTCATGCAATGCTAGTCATGAAATGATGCTGAATGCTTTATGCTTTGAAATGCTAATGCATGCTTAACACCCAGGGGTGTTACAGCCCTCCCCCTTATAAGAATCTCGTCCCGAGATTTTGAGTTACGAACCATTTATCGTAAAAATCTTTATACGCAGTTTGAAGATATTCTCCCGTTTCCCATGAAGCATCACTCTCATCATGATGGCTCCACTGAATCTTGTAGGTTGTTACCACTCTATTCCGGTGACTCGGTCCTTTGCATCCAGAACTCAAACCGGTTGTTCACGATATTCCAAGTCCGCCTTGATCCGAATACCCTGCGGTTCTATTCTCTCTTCCGGAACACGCAGACATTTCTTCAACTGGGATACGTGAAAGACGGGAAAGATCGAACTCATCCCTTCTGGCAATCGCAACTTGTACGCCACGGGACCCTTTTTCTCTATGATCTGGTATGGTCCGATATATCTAGCAGACAGTTTCTCCTTGATTTCAAACCGTTTCTTCTTCATGGGGGTAACCTTCAAATAGACATAGTCACCCACCTAGAACTCCAATGGTCTCCTTCTCTTGTCTGCATAACTCTTCTGACGAGACTGTGCAGCTTGCATGTTTTGTTGGATAATACGGACCTTCTTCTCTGCCTCATTTACAAAATCAATTCCATAAAACCTTCTTTCTCCAGGCTCTACCCAATTTAACGGTGTCCTGCACTTCCTGCCATATAAAGCTTCAAAAGGTGCCATCTTGATACTCTCTTAGTAACTGTTGTTGTAAGCGAATTCTGCCAATGGTAACCAGGATTCCCATGAGCCTCTGGATGACAGTACACAAGCTCTAAGCATATCTTCAAGTACAACATTAACTCGTTCTGTCTGCCCGTCTGTCTGTGGATGGTAAGCCGTACTACGAATCAAACTAGTACCCAAACCTTTATGAAGATGCTCCCAAAAATGAGAGGTAAACTATGAACCACGATCAGACACGATCGTTTTTGGTATACCATGTAATCGGACAATCTCAGCAATATACTTTTCTGCATATTGAGGTGGTCGGAATGTTGTCTTAACTGGCAGAAAGTGAGCTGTCTTGGTGAGACGATCTACTATTACCCAAATAGAATCATGCCCCTTCTGTGTGGTGGGAAGACCAGTGATGAAATCCATACTTATATCATCCCATTTTCAATCGGGTACAGACAAGGGTTGCAGAAGTCCTGCAGGTCTCATGTGAAGAGCTTTAACTCTACAACACATGTCGCAACGAGCAACGTATGCTGCAATTTCTTTTTTCATCTTAGTCCACCAATAACGGGGTCGCAAATCTTGGTACATCTTACTACTTCCGGGGTGAATAGATAGCTTGGAATGATGGGTCTCATTCATCAACTTGTTCTTAAGCTCTCTATCCTTAGGTACCACAAGACGATCCTTAAACCATAACACTCCTTGGTCATCCAATCGAAAGTGTTTGGTGGGTTCCCTCTTCATCTTCTCCTTGATATGAAAGATTCCCTTATCTGTCTTCTGACCTTCAATGATCTGGTTTTCCAGAGTACAACTGATCTGAATATTATGCAACACAGCAGGATGTAACAATTTGAACCCTTCTTCAAACAACGGTTGCACATCAATAGCATGTGATTTTCTGCTCAGTGCATCTGCTACCACATTATTTTATTTACTACATCTTTTCTAAGATATCAGCATTTATAGCAATTAAATAAATTTGCACAGCAAAGTGTCACAAAAATTAACATGAGCTATTTTTAAACTGTAGATCTATTCAAGAGGAACATTTCAAAATTTGTTTCATCATTTTTGGAGCTATAAATCTTGAGATATGATTTTTCAAAGCTTTTTCATAATTCTGAGAAATCATTTTCCTTAATTCTTTTGAAAATTCGCCGGTGAAAACGCTGAATACACCCGGTGCAGTGCACCCACACGCGCTGACACACGGGACCCACGGGTCAACGGACCCACCGGCCAGCCAGAGCAGCGCGGGGGAGGCGCTGACCGGTGGCGAACTCGCCGCCGGTGAGGTCTCCGGCGACGGGGAGGGCACCAACGTGCTCCCCGCACCGAGACGCACCCAGCGCACTAACTCCGAGCGGCGCGGGAGCTACGGAGGAGGCTCGCCGGCGGAGATGGCGGCACGGTGGTGCTGGAGCTCGTCGGCCGGCCAATGCAGGCCACGGGGGCGGCCGAGAAGGCGAGCGCGAGCACCGCTAGACGAAGGGGAAGCGGATGCTCGAGACCGGAGGAGGCATGAAGGGCCAGGGAGCTCTGGCCATGCGCGCCGGCCAACAGCAGCCATGGCGGCAGTGAAGGAGGGGGGCGGCCAATTGGCCCTCACCTGAGCTCGAGCGGCGGAGTGGAGGCACGCACGCGGTGGAGGGAAGCGGGGCGGAGCTGAGGCCGGGAGGAATCGGCCGGAGAAGCAGCCACGAGCGCGGACGGCGGTGGCGGAGCTCTGGGAGCCGGTGATGGCGCGGTGGTGCGCTGCTGCTGCTGGCGGGCCGAGCTCAGCCGCGGCGCCACGGCGTCGCGCGCGGGCGCACGCACGGGAGGAAGCCGGGGCGGGGCGCGGGCCGGGCTGCCAGCGCTACTGGGCCGAAAGGGAGGTCGCGGCCCACTAAAGTGAAAAACCGATTTTTCTTTTATAAATAAAATTTTCAGATTTCTATATTTGTTTCAAATTTGAATTTGACGATGAAAAAGAGGTTTTCAGAATTCTGGCCCAAAATAAAAGTTGTTCAAAATTTTATTCTCTACAACTTTCATGTAGGGCATTTTTCAAAATTCTCAATAGATTTTGAATTTAGGATTTAAAGCTAAATTGTTAATCAAAAATTTATTTGTTTAGAATATTTTTAAAACAAAATTTGAGAAAAACTTGAATTCAAGAATTGCTCCAAAAATCATGTTAATTTATTCAAGATTATTTAAAATTGCTAATACCCAAAAGTATACTACCTTTTTGGCACTTACATCAAAGTTAGGGTTCTAATTATTTGCTTTTCAAGTTTAAATTTAAAAGAGCTATATTTCATGCAATGCTAGTCATGAAATGATGCTGAATGCTTTATGCTTTGAAATGCTAATGCATGCTTAACACCCAGGGGTGTTACAGCCCTCCCCCTTATAAGAATCTCGTCCCGAGATTTTGAGTTACGAACCATTTATCGTAAAAATCTTTATACGCAGTTTGAAGATATTCTCCCGTTTTCCATGAAGCATCACTCTCATCATGATGGCTCCACTGAATCTTGTAGGTTGTTACCACTCTATTCCGGTGACTCGGTCCTTTGCATCCAGAACTCAAACCGGTTGTTCACGATATTCCAAGTCCGCCTTGATCCGAATACCCTGCGGTTCTATTCTCTCTTCCGGAACACGTAGACATTTCTTCAACTGGGATACGTGAAAGACGGGAAAGATCGAACTCATCCCTTCTGGCAATCGCAACTTGTACGCCACGGGACCCTTTTTCTCTATGATCTGGTATGGTCCGATATATCTAGCAGACAGTTTCTCCTTGATTCCAAACCGTTTCTTCTTCATGGGGGTAACCTTCAAATAGACATAGTCACCCACCTAGAACTCCAATGGTCTCCTTCTCTTGTCTGCATAACTCTTCTGACGAGACTGTGCAGCTTGCATGTTTTGTTGGATAATACGGACCTTCTTCTCTGCCTCATTTACAAAATCAATTCCATAAAACCTTCTTTCTCCAGGCTCTACCCAATTTAACGGTGTCCTGCACTTCCTGCCATATAAAGCTTCAAAAGGTGCCATCTTGATACTCTCTTAGTAACTGTTGTTGTAAGCGAATTCTGCCAATGGTAACCAGGATTCCCATGAGCCTCTGGATGACAGTACACAAGCTCTAAGCATATCTTCAAGTACAACATTAACTCGTTCTGTCTGCCCGTCTGTCTGTGGATGGTAAGCCGTACTACGAATCAAACTAGTACCCAAACCTTTATGAAGATGCTCCCAAAAATGAGAGGTAAACTGTGAACCATGATCAGACACGATCGTTTTTGGTATACCATGTAATCGGACAATCTCAGCAATATACTTTTCTGCATATTGAGGTGGTCGGAATGTTGTCTTAACTGGCAGAAAGTGAGCTGTCTTGGTGAGACGATCTACTATTACCCAAATAGAATCATGCCCCTTCTGTGTGGTGGGAAGACCAGTGATGAAATCCATACTTATATCATCCCATTTCCAATCGGGTACAGACAAGGGTTGCAGAAGTCCTGCAGGTCTCATGTGAAGAGCTTTAACTCTACAACACATGTCGCAACGAGCAACATATGCTGCAATTTCTTTTTTCATCTTAGTCCACCAATAACGGGGTCGCAAATCTTGGTACATCTTACTACTTCCGGGGTGAATAGATAGCTTGGAATGATGGGTCTCATTCATCAACTTGTTCTTAAGCTCTCTATCCTTAGGTACCACTAGGCGATCCTTAAACCATAACACTCCTTGGTCATCCAATCGAAAGTGTTTGGTGGGTTCCCTCTTCATCTTCTCCTTGATATGAAAGATTCCCTTATCTGTCTTCTGACCTTCAATGATCTGGTTTTCCAGAGTACAACTGATCTGAATATTATGCAACACAGCAGGATGTAACAATTTGAACCCTTCTTCAAACAACGGTTGCACATCAATAGCATGTGATTTTCTGCTCAGTGCATCTGCTACTACATTAGCCTTCCCGAGATGATAATGCACGTTTAGATTATAGTCCTTTATCAGCTCTAACCATCTTCTCTGTCGCATGTTCAACTCAGATTGGGTAAAAATGTATTTGAGACTCTTATGATCTATAAAGAGATTACACACATTACCCAGCAGGTAGTGTCTCCAAATCTTTAGAGCATGCACTACTGCTGCAAGCTCCAAATCATGTGTAGGATAGTTAACTTCATGCTTCCTCAATTGATGTGAGGCATAGGCAATGACCCTTCCATTTTGCATTAGTACACATCCTAACCCATTCTTAGATGCGTCACAGAACACATCAAAAGACTTTTCTATATCCGGTTGGGCCAGAACAGGAGCAGTGGTCAACAACTTTCGCAAGGTGCAGAAAGCTGCCTCGCACTCCTCTGTCCATACAAACTTATGATCCTTCTATAACAGGCTTGTCATTGGTTTGGCAATCTTTGAGAAATCCGGTATGAAGCGACGATAGTAACCGGCTAAACCAAGAAAACTGTGAACTTCATGCACTGAGGTTGGTGACTTCCAGTCCATAACCTCTTGCACCTTACTAGGGTCTACGGAAATGCCATTTTTAGACAACACGTGGCCGAGAAAAGGAACTGTCTTAAGCCAGAACTCACACTTGCTAAACTTCGCATATAGTTGATGTCCTCTGAGTCTAGTCCAGACAATCCTGAGGTGCTCTGTGTGATCTTCTTCATTCTCTGAATATATTAGAATGTCATCAATGAACACAATCACAAACTTGTCCAACTCGGGCATGAAAACAGAATTCATCAGATACATAAAGTATGCAGGAGCGTTTATCAATCCGAAGGACATGACAAGATACTCGTACAAGCCATATCTGGTAGAGAACGCAGTCTTAGGCACATCTTGTGGCCTAATCTTAATCTGGTGGTATCCTGATCTCAAATCTATCTTAGAGAACACTTTGGCTTTAGATAATTGGTCAAACAAGATATCAATCCGAGGAAGAGGATACTTGTTTTTAATTGTCACTGCATTCAGTGGTCGATAATCCATGCACATGCGTAAGGAGTTATCCTTCTTCTTTTTCACAAATAGAGCAGGGCATCCCCATTCAGACGAGCTGGGACGAATCAAACCTTTCTTTAGTAAGTCCTGGAGTTGCTTCTTCAATTCGGCTAACTCATTGGGAGGCATCCGATAGGGCCTTCTTGAAGATCGGTGCTGTTCCCGGAATTAACTCAATGGCAAACTCAACATCTCGGTCTGGTGGAAGTCCAGGTAACTCATCCAGAAACACATCTGGAAACTCATAGACCACTGGAATCTGGGCTAGCAGAGTAGTTTGGACCGCACAAGTCGTGCTAGCTAGGTCTACTTTCTGAGGTAGGACCACCCGAAAAGTGCCTTCTCCACTTGGTTCCTTAAGAGGGATACTCCTTCCTCCAATATCGATTACTACCCCCATCTTATTCATCTAGTTCATAGCCATGATCACATCCAAAACTAACCCTGGCATGACTATCAGATTAAGCTTATATTGCCGATTTGATATGTTTAGGATTACTCCCTGAACTATCTGATTAGTTAATAGATCAGCCCCAGCTGAACTGATTTTATATGCACATTCCAATTCAACTATCTTTTGCTCATGCCTCTTAACAAATGCTTGACTTACAAAGGAATGAGATGATCCAGAATCAAACAAGACTACTGCAGGATGATTGTTGATAGAAAACATACCAGCTGTTACCGGTTCTCCTTCAGGGATGTCATCCACGGTGGTGTGATGCACATGAGCTTGATACTGCGTCTGCTGTTTCTGAGGGTAGGGACAAAACTTCGCAAAGTGTCCGGGTTGGTTGCAGTTGAAGCACGGTCCCTTCACTTGAGCCACAGTTCCAGATGAACTGCCTTGTCCTATCTTCGCCTGAGGCAATGCCATCTTGAATGGTTTCTGGTTCCTCTGGGGTTGCTGAGCATTCTGATTCTTCCTTTGCGGTGGCCTAAACCTTGCACCTAGGGCAGACGACCGATAAGCTGGACGGTTGGCCACTAGGGCTCTGGACTGGGACGAACCCGACTCGAAAGCTCTCTTACGAATCTTGGAAGCAGCATAAACATTGTTGTTCTTGTCTTGCTTCAGACAGTCACTAACGAAGTCATTGAAACTAGTCCTCATATTTGTACCCACATGTTTCATCATCTTGGGATTCAGGCCTCTCTTGAAGCTAGCGATCTTCTTGGCCTCAGTATTCACCATATCAAGAGCATAACGGCTCAGGTTATTGAATGCATGTAGATATTGAGTTACAGTCTTCGTGCCTTGATTCAGTGCCAGGAATTCCCCAAGCTTCATCTTGGTCAGACCAGGTGGAATGTACGTTCCACGGAAGGCTTCGGTGAACTCCCTCCAAGTGATGTGAGTGTGGGGAGGAAAAGTGGTGCAGTGATGTTTCCACCACATTCCTGCCGGACCTTGAAGCTGATGAGCTGCATACTCAGTCTTCAACACTTCAGTCATTCTCAAGACACGGAACTTGTCTTCCATAGTATTAATCCACTCTTCTGCATCCAAGGGTTCTGCGGCTTCCTTGAAGATCGGTGGACGAGTATCCATGAAGTCCTTGAAACTGCTGTACTGATTTGCTTCGTGCCCACCCGGGTTTATTCCCCGACGGGTGTTGTCTGCGATACTGCGCAACGCAGCTTCCATATTCTGTTGCATGCCCTCCATATTACGTTGGCTTCCAAGAAATTGTGCGAAAAACTGTTCCGCAGTGTAGGGTGGAGGAGGCGGTGGTGGATCACGGTCATCACTAGCAGCTGCACTGCCACCAGCCTCAGCGGCACCATACACGGTACGACGAGTGTTCGGCATCTGCATGTTTCAGCAACAGTAATTATTAGGTGATGTTGTAGGAATTGCGACCGAATGAAAAATCATGCTGACTGAATTTACTGGAGAGAATAAATTCATATAATAAAACAGGGACACAATAAGTCATTCCAATTAACACAACATCACTAATTAGATTACTTAAAGCGCACACATCGCGTCCATTACAACCAAGTTGCCAGCATACATACACTGGACTTTTTGACGTTCGGATACCGCCACAAACACATCCAAGCTTTCCAACATTACATCAAAGCCTTAGTCTTTCTACTCATTATTACATGTCCAACGTGCCAACAAAGCAAAAGATCATGTAGATGGAACCTAGTAGCTAGCGCAACAACTACTAGCCTACTCATCGTGGTCGCTGTCTAAGTCCGAGACGTTGGCGTTGTCGCCGTTAGCAATGTCGTGGTGCTCCCCAACTGGTGCTTCGGGCTCTTCAGGATCTTCATCTTCATCCAAATCCATCTCTGCCGCACTAGGAGGAACATAGGGGTTGAGTTGATTGTTCAGCCGATGAACCTCCTCATGCAGATTGTCATTATATTCCTCTGCATATGCCAGCTGTTGCTCTAGCTCAAACTGTCTAGCCCTCAACACATTCTCTATGGACCAGGCTTCATTCCTCTGATGGAGCACATGAGTCAACATGCGCTCAGCGTTCCTGTTGGCGGTGGTTAGTCGCCCAACCTGCTCTCTCAAGGCACGCACATCTCCTTCGAAAGCCACAGTCCTCTGGGTAGCCTGATCTCTCTGGCGAGTCAACTAAGCCATCAATGTGTTGAGCCTCTCAATCTCGGCGTCGTGATCTCTCTGAAGCTGACGGCGGTCATCATGAGCCTGACCAAGAGCACTAGACACACGTCTCAGGCTACCTTCCACTCCATCAAAGGCCCTCATCACTGCGAACATGGCGCTCATAGCGGGGTTGTCACTGTTCTGTGCTTCTGCAGTGCTAATCTCTAGAGATCTTCCTCTTGCCTGCTGCCACGAGTCAGTGGAGGGGTTGCCCCTCGGAAAGACTCCAACTAAAGCTGCTGCCAACTCCTGAGGAAAGCGATCCATGA
Organism: Saccharum hybrid cultivar R570; assembly: GCA_038087645.1. Classification (NCBI taxonomy): domain Eukaryota; kingdom Viridiplantae; phylum Streptophyta; class Magnoliopsida; order Poales; family Poaceae; genus Saccharum; species Saccharum hybrid cultivar. The sequence goes on along the minus strand of JAQSUU010000693.1, from coordinate 166,571 downwards.
TATCCCTCAGGATCCCAAAGGCTGCCCTCTCAGCGGCTTCTTCAGGGGTCCTGCCAGTTGACTCAAAATGCCAACCGGTCCACTCAGAATCATCACCTCGGGGACGAACTACTGCTGCCACAGTCACCAAAAGTCCTTCCCCCAACCGCTCATTCGACAAAAAGCAGCGGGGCTCCATTGAAACGACCTCAATTTCCACGAAGGGAAATCCACAGAGTCGAAGTGTATTAAGACCACGATGGATCTTATTACCCAAATTCCAGTCGAATACCATATCCATACAACGATAATATCAGAGTACAATTAGTGCGGAATTACATAATTTATTACATCGCCGCATTAGCGGTAACAAAAGTAGCAGACAAGCAGAATAGCTTGAAGATAAGATCGCCAAACTTGAGCGTAGGCACGAACCCCTCAACCATCAAACTCCTCGGAACTATACTCCTCAGCAGAACCTGTGCCAAAAATTTATCAGTACGATTTGTACTGGCCACTCCTATCCCTATGAGCATTGCTTTGTGGATTTGGATGCATCATGGTTATATTCAAAAGAAAACCTATAGGGCTAGGGTTTCCTATGCAGTAGCATATCAAGTGTATAATATAAATGATCAAGTTTTAACACCATTCCCACACTCATTCCACTCCATTCCCTTTTCCAAGCCAGGTTACGATCCTGGGATCAATATACCACCATCTCCACATTATTACCATACCATCGCTCAATCGACAGGCCAACTCCCTCTCGGCACTGTCTCAAGGCCGGTAGCCCCTGGCTATGACCGACACTCTCTCACGGGGGAAGAAGAGAAGGACTCATCTCTCTATCTAGTTTAAGCGAAACCCAGGAAAGGTCCATAGCCGACGAGTCGGCGCATGTATCGATCGATCAGCCATACACTCTGCAGAGGTTTTACATAACCACAAGATCTGCCTTCCTTGCTGACTGTCGTCAACTGGGCTGATTCTGGCTGCTTGCTAGCCTAGGATAATGCCACTCTACCATTCAGCCCTAGTTCACCCCAAGTCGAGTCTGGGGTGGCTGAAACTATGAGTCATGAGCCGGGTCCACAAGGTCTCCATGAAGTCTCGGTAGGGTGTGGGGGAAAATCCTTTGTGCCCCATACCTCCTTACACTGTCCGCTATCAACCTAGCAGTAGTGGCAAAATCCTACCAAGTAGTCCAGCCGTCCCGCACCATATAGGGCGAGTGGTACGTAAGGCTTCCCGGTGAATCTGAGTACTAGTAAGTCCTTAGGGATGACCAAGCCAGAATGTCTCCATCAGGGTTTCCTTTACCGTGCCACCACAGCACCTCCAACCCGGGCTCCACCCATCACAGGTTCACAACCGGGTCCACCTTATATATCTTTAACCCACCACAGGTATACATTTCCAGGGGTGCCCAGGTAGCATCCCATGGTAAGACTTGCCCCAGGCTTGTCGTATACTCCAACTTGGTCGACTCAACCCTCACCCTCCACACACCCAAGTCACACACGCAGCACTCTCCCCAAAATCCAGATAACACCAGTTTCCACCACGCACATAGTATAAGCGTAGTAGAAGTATAAATAAGGAATTAGAGCAATAAGCGTGTGTCTAGCCTATAGCAGGGTATGCAGGGGTAAGGTTGCGTCAAGGTAAAGGCTTTCAAGCAAGCATTCTACCATGCAAATCCTACTATAAAATAGAGTAAAGCGATAGCAGTTCTATATTAGCTATGCGTAATAGGTGCTACGAGATTTGGGTGGGATGTGGCACCTTCAGTGTAGTCGTCTCCGTTCTCCTCACGGCACTCACGGTCCTCGTCCGTCAGGTCCTCCTCCGAGTCTGCATCGTTTGCATTATAGTCGCGTTAGCGACGTCTATAGAATAGCACAAAGAAGCAATGAAAATTCAAAAGAGCCAAATTCACTCAAACATGGGTTCATTGCGTAGAGCTTGATTTTAGATGAATTTTGGTCCTGGTTTCGTATTTTTCTGAGGTCGTATGAATTAGTTATGAATTTCCAAAGTTTAAATCATTTCTGAAATTAGATAAAGGCTGAATTAATCCTGGGCTGACACGTGTCGTGCTGAGGTTGGTCCACGTGGCTAGCTGACGTCAGCATGACGTTATTATAACGGTTCCGAACTGACAGGTGGGGCCCAGCTGACGTTAGCATGACGTCAGCATGACGTCATCAACGTCGTCAGCTCCGACAAGTGGGTCCAGGGACTCTTGGGTCACTGACATGTGGGTCCAGTCAAAGTCAACGTTGGTCAACGTCAAGTCAACGGTCAACGGTCAGCGGTCAACAGGCAGGGTCACTGACGTGTGGGGCCAAGGCTGCTGACGTCAGCAGCTGATGTCATCGTGACGTCAGCATGACGTCACCCCTGGTTGTATTATCACTGACAGGTGGGTCCCGCATGACGTCAGGATGACGTCACCCACTGTCAAATGGGTCCCGCGGCTCGGTGTCACTGACATGTGGGGCTAGGTCAACGGTCAACATTTGACCGGTCAACGGTCAACTCGGGTCGGGTCCAAACTGGGCCGGTTTGGCTCGGGTTGGGCCGGTCTGGGCCAGGCCGGGCCAAACACGTGGCGTGCTGTGGCGCAGCCACGTCACGGCCATGGGCTCTTATTGGGCTTCGCCCACAGCACGGCTCACACCGTGTGGCTCACGGTGGACCAGCGCTCCTGGTCCATGGTCCTAAGGCAGGGTTCATGGTGGACCGAGCCCATCGTCATTTCTCCTCGGCTCGGCTCATGTGCACCGGGTGCAGGGCTACGCTACTCACCTTGCCCCTTCTCCTCAGTTTCTTCCACGGCGCGCTCCTGCCGACGACGTGCTCACCGGCGAGCTCCCGTAACGGCTCAGGCATCCAATTGAGGTGGGGAAAAGCTTCCTCAGGCGATGGCGAGCCCGAGGGTGGCGTCTGGGTAGCAATCGTGGCTCCCTAGAACGTTGGCCACGGTGATCAGCGGCTTGAGCACCACCGGCGTGCGGGAAGGGCGCGGGGATGTGGCTTAGGCTGCTTTTGTGGTGCGCGTGGGCGTCACTATGCCTTTGCGAGTACGTTGGGCAATTTGAGGGGTCCTCCATGGCCTCCGGTGGCTTTGGCCCCGGTGGAGTCGACACGGTGGCGGCGGCGCTCCAGCCATGGCGTGGTGTGGCAACGCAGGGCTTCGGTGGGCTCCTTCCTCGGCTAAGGTGAGCGCAGTGTGCCTCTCATCATGGCGAAACCAATCGAGGTGTTGACGTCGCCTTTACCGCGACGTAGAAGACGCGGTGGTCTCGCCATGGGTGTGCTCTCGGCCATGGTGAGTGTATCCGTGCGTGTGCGCTCCTGCTCTGATGTACAGCGCCATGGCTGGGGTCCTCCTTTTGGCTGATGGCAACGCGCACGGCGCGTCTTGGGTCTCGACAAACGTGTCCATGGTGGTCTCCCTAGCTAACCAGTTGGGCTAGGCCGAAGCTTGAAGCTTCAGCAAGGCTTCGATCATGGCGGTGCACGTTCCATTGGGTTAGGGAGGTCTCAGCGGAGTACGGCTCACCTTTGGTGTTGAAGGCGAGAGGATAGCGGTGCAGTGAAGAGGTGTGGCCGTGTAGCTCTGGAAGCAGTGCCGTGTAGTGCCGATCCACGATCGTGATGACAGCGATGGCGTCGCCCTCGGCTCCGGCGACTTCGGCAGCGTGCGGGGGCTCCGATCCTCCTCTCACGATTTCCTTCTCAGCCCTCTACTCTTTGGTGTGAAGTGGTTGGCCACCAGTGGCGGCGGGTGGTGAGATGAGCGCAAGGGCATCCGAGGTCGGGCTTTTATAACCGAGCTCTAAGGGCTCTAATGGTGGACGGCAATCGGGCGGTGGTGATTCGTGCGATGCATCCGACGGCTCACGTGCGGTGGCGTAGGCGTGGCGCAAGGGTTGCGTGGGTGCGGCGCCAAGGAGACAACGCCATGTCCCGGGCGTGACCCCCTGGCCCGCCTCTGCCACCGCTGTCGATCGTCGGTCGCACAGGCGGTCGAGGCGTGGGTGAGGGAGACGACACTGTGGACGGGGTGGCTGACTTGCGGGGCCCGCGTGGCAGCGGCTGAGAGTGAAAACAGGAAACGCGCGGGCGTGGGCGGCGTGCGGCTGATGCGTGGGGCCAAGCGGCAGCGGCAGCTGGCGGGGCTGGGCGCACGGGCGTTGTTGGGCCGCGAGCTGGGCCGCGCGCGCTGGGGCTGGCTGGGCCGAGCGGCTGGGCTGCGAGGCCTTCTTCTCTTTTTCTTCTTTTTCTTTTCTGTTTTTCATTTCTTTTCCATTATTTGAATTCAAATTTGATTTGAAATTTGAATTCCAAACTGATGTAACTTATTCATTGGTGTTTAGGGAATTTTGTTTAGCTATTTTGTATATCAACATAGGTGTAGTTTGTTATATATATAGAATTAGTTTTTCTTTTATACAAATATCCTTGGATTTGAATAGTGATTATTTTATGGTGTGTTTCTTAGAAAAAGTTGTTAAGCATAACATAAAGCAAAAGAAAATCCAAATCACAATTGAGTTAACTATGTATGCAACATTTCATTTGTTAGAATTTAGATAAACATAATTAGTTAAAGGCATGCCATGCTTATGTGCTAACTTGGGTTGGGGTTAGACCTAATGCATCTCTTAGGTTGGGTTACTATACATGACACTCATCATCACATGGAAGTTTTGAGAAAAATTTTGTATCTGGTATTTTTGGTGTAGATTTTTGGGTTGTTACAGTCCTACCCCCTTACAGAATCTCGTCCCCGAGATTAAAGCGTAACGTACTCTTTGAAAAGATAGGGATATTGTAGCCGGAGGTCAGACTCTTTTTCCCATGTTGCTTCCCTCTCAGTATGATTACTCCATTGGATCTTGCACATAGGGATAGTCTTGCTTCGAGTCTCTTTGGTATCTCTGTCCAGAATTCTGATAGGATGTTCTTTATACTCAAGTGTATCTTGAATGTCAAGAATACCAGTCGGGATCACTTCATCGGGTACTCTTAAACATTTGCGTAGCTGGGATACATGGAATACGGGATGTACACCCGCCAATTCCGCAGGTAACTCAAGTTTGTAGGCGAGCTTTCCAATTCTCTTGCAAATCTTGTATGGGCCAACAAACCTAGGGGCAAGCTTGCCTTTCACATGAAATCTGACCATTCCACGTAGCGGGGATACCTTGAGATATACGAAGTCCCCCATATTGAACTCCAGTTCTCTTCTTCGTTTGTCCGCATAGCTCTTGTATCGACTTTGGGCAATTCTCAAATTCTCTCTTACCTGAGCAACTCCTTCTGCATCTTGAATCTTGGCAGAGTCAAAGAATGATCTTTCTCCTGGTTGGGACCACATTAAAGGTGTCTTACAAGGTCTGCCATATAGAGCTTCAAATGGCGACATCTTGATGCTGGCTTGGTAGCTATTGTTGTAAGAAAACCCTGCATAGGGTAGACATTTCTCCCAATCAGAGCCGTAATTCAGTACACTAGCGCGAAGCATGTCTTCTAAGATCTGATTTACTCGCTCTGTCTGTCCATCTGTCTGTGGGTGGTAAGCGGTACTGAAATCAAGTTTGGTTCCAATAGACTTGTGTAGAGCTTCCCATAATCGGGACACAAATTGAGGACCACGATCAGATACAATACTAGAGGGAGCTCCATGCAACCTGAGAATATGCTCAATATATAGATCTGCTAATTTTTCTGCATTGGTCTTGGTCTTCACTGGTACGAAGTGAGCAACCTTGGTTAAACGATCAACAATCACCCAGATGGAATCATTGCCTTTCGGTGAACGGGGTAATCCAACTATGAAATCCATGGATATGCTCTCCCATTTCCATTCCGGGACGTCAAGAGGCTTTAACAATCCTGCAGGCCTCTGATGTTCAGCCTTGACTCTATTGCAGGTGTCACATCGTGCCATGTGTCCTGCAATGTCTGTCTTCATACCTTTCCACCAAAAGTGTTTTCTCAAGTCCTGATACATCTTTAAACCTCCGGGGTGAATACAATACTTAGAATCATGAGCTTCTGACAAAATTTCCTCTTGTAGGACTGGATTAGAAGGCACACAGATCCTATCCTCGAACCAAATGGTTCCTTGTTCATCTTCATGGTGGTTGGTCTTATAGCCTAGTTTCATTAGACCACGGAGATAGTCAATCTCCTTACACATTTTCTGAGCTTGACGAATGCGATCCGTGAGATCATACTGTATGTGGAGCTCATTCAGCAAGCCATGCGGTTGTATCTCAAGTTGGAAATCATCAATCTCTTCCTTGAGATCAGGTGGTACGGATTCAGTGATCAAAGTGTGACAGTAACTCTTGCGACTAAGAGCATCTGTGACTACGTTAGCTTTTCCCGGATGGTAGTGAATTTCCAAATCGTAGTCCTTGATCAACTCTAACCATCGACGTTGCCTCATATTCAGATCCTCTTGAGTGAAAAAGTACTTCAAGCTCTTGTGATCGGTGTAAATATCACACTTATTGCCTATCAAGTAGTGCCTCCAGATCTTTAAAGCATGAACAACTGCTGCTAACTCAAGGTCATGTGTAGGGTATTGATTCTCATGTTCTTTCAGCTGTCGAGAAGCATAAGCTATCACTCTTCCATCTTGCATTAATACACACCCAAGTCCTTGACGAGATGCATCACAATAGACCATGAAATCTTTGCTGATATCGGGCAATGCTAACACAGGAGTTGTGGTAAGTCTCTGTTTCAATTCCTGGAAGCTTTGTTCGCATTCGGGCGTCCATTCAAACTCCTTAGTCTTCTTCAGCAGGTTGGTCATCGGACGGGCTATCTTGGAGAAGTTTTCGATGAATCGGCGATAATACCCAGCCAATCCCAAGAAACTTCTGACTTCTGTCACATTACGGGGTTGTTCCCATTCCTTCACAGCCTCAATCTTAGCTGGGTCCATTGCAACACCTTCAACTGATAAAACGTGACCTAAGAAGGCAACTTCTTGTAGCCAGAACTCACATTTGCTGAACTTTGCGTAGAGCTGATGTTGGGCTAGTCTCTCAAGCACCGCTCTTAGATGATGTTCATGTTCTTCAGCGGTGGGTGAATAGACCAGGATGTCATCAATGAATACCACCACAAACTTATCCAATTCGTCCATGAAAACCTTATTCATCATATTCATGAAGTATGCGGGAGCATTTGTGAGTCCAAAGGATACCACGGTGAACTCGAACTGACCATACCTAGTCACAAAAGCTGTCTTCGGTATGTCACTCCCTCGAATCTTCATCTGATGGTAGCCAGATCTAAGATCGATCTTGGAGAAATACTTGGCACCTCGAAGTTGATCAAGCAGATCATCAATTCTCGGCAGGGGGTACTTGTTCTTGATGGTGACTGCGTTCAAGTTACGGTAATCTATGCACATTCTCATTGAGCCATCCTTCTTCTTAATGAACAGAACAGGGGATCCGCAGGGTGAAGCACTGGGTCTGATATATCCCTTCGAGATGAGCTCTTCTAGCTGTTTCTTGAGTTCGGCCAGTTCATCCACTGACATGCGATAGGGTCTCTTTGCAATGGGTCCTGTTCCCGGCAAAAGATCAATGATGAACTCTACATCGCGGTCCGGTGGCATACCCGGTAATTCTTCAGGGAATACATCAGGATAGTCTCTGACCACAGGCACATCATAAACTGTCTTTTCCTCCTTTAGTGATTCTGATCTTGCTTTAAGGGCACATAGGATAGAGGTGGTCCTTCCGAACTGGGGTTCACATCTAATGACTTGGCCTGATGGGTGGGTTACTTGGACATATCTAGGGGAACATGATATGATGCCTTGGTGAAAGGTTAACCAATCCATGCCTAAGATGACATCTAGGTTAGTGGAAGGTAACAGGGTTAGATCAGCTTTAAAGATAAGACCCTCTATAGTAAGATTCACTCCCTTACAGATGTGGGTACTTTTCAGGTCTCTTAAGGGCGAGCTGGTAATGATAGGCTTCTCACGTGGGGTCATGGGCAGGCCATACTCTCGTGCAAACTTGGTTGATATGTATGAACAAGTTGCTCCAGAGTCAAAAAGAACTGATGCAGTATTGCCATTAACTAGAAACATACCGTACACGACGTCTGGTGCAGCCTGTGCTTCCTCGGCATCCAGATGGTTGAGACGTCCACGGGTAGCAGACCCCTTGAACTGAGACTTCTGAACAGCTGAATTCCGAGGGCATTCAGCGGCCTTGTGACCCGGTTGGCCACAAGCGAAGCAGGTGAAAGGTGCACCGCCTGTAGGGGTTGGCGCGGGTGCCTTCCATTTTCCATTGCCTGGTGCGGAGCGGTTCTGTGTTGGGCGTTCATTCATAGATCGGGAATGGTTGAAACGGTCATGGGTGTTATGATCCTGAGCAGGGCGGGAGTATTTGGTGAAATAGCCTCCACTTCCCCTACCTGATCCAGGGTTGTCATCCCTGTTGTGGTGAGAGCATCCCCTGGATGGAGCATCTCTGCGGATCCTCTTGCGATCACGGCCACGGAGGGACTCCTTAGGTTTTCGCTTTCTTCCCTTGTACTCTTCTCCAACTTCATCACGGTCCTTCTCGATCTGAATGCAGCGATCCACCAGAGCACGTAATGTGTTACTTTCAATACCGCCAAATTTCAGCTTGATGTGCGGGTTAAGCCCCTTGCGGTAATAGTACAGCTTCTCCTTTTCAGAGTTCACAACATAGGAAGGCGCATAGCGCAGAAGGTTGGTGAAACGAGTAGTGTACTCGATCACTCTGTCTTTTCCCATCTTGATGTTGCGAAACTCCTCAGCTTTGGCCTCCATGATACCCTTGGGAATGTGGTACTCAGTGAATGCTTCGGCGAACTCTTCCCACGAGATGTTGGCAGGGTCCTCATGGGAGTCACTAAAACTGTCCCACCAGGCACGTGCTGCACCTGTGAGCTGGTGTGCGGCGGCTCCAACACACTCATCGTCGGTGAATGTAGTGAGATCAAGCTTCTTCTCCATTTCCTTAAGCCAGTCATTGGCTACCAACGGGTCAGGGTCGGTGCCATCATAGGTAGGTGGTCTTAGCTTCAGGAGACCTTCCAGCTTCCTCTGGAAATCATTCTGCTGACCTCCTTGGCGATGATTGGCTCCTTCAACAAGAGCTGCAAGAAGCTGGGTCTGCTGCGCCATCACTTCTGCCAGGTTCGGTGGTGGTGGCGGCGGGATGTTCTCCTCAACAGGTGGCGGGGTATTCTCCAAGTCGAAGGGTATCCCTCCATGTCCACGGCCACGACCACGGCCACGGTTGTTGTCACCACGGCCCCTATTGGGTTTTGGGATGGGCGCACGCCCTCGATTCATTAGGCGATTTGATCGGCGGTTCGGCATCTGTAACGCGAATCGTTGAAATTTTAGTGCTTGTGCCAAGGTGCTTTATAATTCAATATGATTACATGATTTTGATGATTTAAAAATAGAATAGTTACACTATCCAACACTCATTACAAAGAAGCGACAAGATCCAAAAGATGCCATAATATCCAAAAACATTCATTACAAGGGTTTGATTGCATAGCATCATCTTTAGCAGCTACACTAGAAGATGTGCGAGAATCGTGCTACGCATAGAGTCTCATCATCTCATAAGGGGGGTACAACTCATGGAAACTTTAGACATAGCTCATGACCACGCAGGGTCACCTACTCTAACTCGTACACCGCGGTTGGAATACGACTGTCCTTGATCTCGATCTCTTCGTCAGACTTGTGGAGTCGGGATACGTACTTCAAGGCCTCGGCGAGCTCCTCGGTAGCCTTGGTTCCAGGTAGGGTAGGGCAAGCGTCTAGGTTGAGGCGAGTCGGGGCTAACTCAAACTCCTCTATCCTAGGCTTTGTCTTGCTGCGGATCTCCTTGGGTAGCTGATCCCACATACCCTTCATTTCCCTGAGACGTTTCCTGTCAGACTTCTGCCAAGCCTACCAAGTCCTCTCACACTTGTCCTGTAGGTACTCGGTCTGCCTGAGTGCCTCGATCAGGTGACCTTGGTTGCGAACGGCCTTCTTCCTGAGCTCCTCTAGCTCCTGAGTCAGGGTCTTGTTCCGAGATTGGATCTTCAGCATACCAATCCCCTTGGATCTCTCTCTGTCTCCCCTGCGGTTGAACTCGGCCTTCTTGTCGTCCAACTCACTCTGTAATTCCAAGACCTTGCTGTCAAGGTAGCAATTCCTGTTGCCTAGGTCGGCTGCTTTGTCCTGTAAGTCAGCGACCTCGGCTCTGTGGTCCTCCTCACGACGGTTGAGCTCGTCCTGCAGCTTGGCAATTGTCTCCAGTAGTCTAGCTCGCTCATGTGCTCCCAGCGAATCTCGCTCCTGGTACTCCCACCGAAGGGCTTGGTCCTGACGTTTCTTCTGCTCTAGCTGGGTCACGTACCTGTCCTGCTCTAGTAGGTGAATAGCTGAGACACGAAGGCATCTGTCCTCCTCGGCAAGAATAACTCTGCCTGCTGCGAAACTCTGCTCACTGGGGGTAAGGCTGAGGTCGAGGGCCTGGGGAAGTAGATGGAACTCTATCGTCTTCAGGTGCTCGTAGTGGTCCCTCATCACTCTGCGAAGTGCCTTGTGTGAGATAGCTTGCAGTCCCTCCTCGACCGTGTCCTCTATCGTCATCTCGGTGAAGGCTGGGACGGAAGGTAAGGTGGTGCTAGCTGGGTACTCCACGGAGGTGGCAATCGGTCCTTCGATTCCTCCTTCCTTAGCTGGCTTCCCGGTGCAGGTGACCTTGACAAGCTCGTCGGGGACACCTAACGTGGTGAGAACTCGGCAGAGGGTCGGTGCAAAACCTCCGAGCTCACGTAGGTCAAAGGTAAGCTTGGCGTGGTCCAGAGGTAGTGGTCCTAGAGGCGGCCAATTGACGTTCGTTGCCATCTGCATGTTTCAAGGGAACAGGTGTTAGCAGGTCAATAATAGATAAGCCTTGCATAAAAGTAAATGCAGGGTCAGTATATAACCGAAAGAAGGGCTGTTCACGTCCTATTCTATCGTCCATTTCTAAGGGTTTCGTCCTAAGGTCAAGCATGGCTCTGATACCAACTGAAACGACCTCAATTTCCACGAAGGGAAATCCACAGAGTCGAAGTGTATTAAGACCGCGATGGATCTTATTACCTAAATTCCAGTCGAATACCATATCCATACAACGATAATATCAGAGTACAATTAGTGCGGAATTACATAATTTATTACATCGCCACATTGGCGGTAACAAAAGTAGCAGACAAGCAGAATAGCTTGAAGATAAGATCGCCAAACTTGAGCGTAGGCACGAACCCCTCAACCATCAAACTCCTCGGAACTATACTCCTCAGCAGAACCTGTGCCAAAAATTTATCAGTACGATTTGTACTGGCCACTCCCATCCCTATGAGCATTGCTTTGTGGATTTGGATGCATCATGGTTATATTCAAAAGAAAACCTATAGGGCTGGGGTTTCCTATGCAGTAGCATATCAAGTGTATAATATAAATGATCAAGTTTTAACACCATTCCCACACTCATTCCACTCCATTCCCTTTTCCAAGCCAGGTTACGATCCTGGGATCAATATACCACCATCTCCACATTATTACCATACCATCGCTCAATCGACAGGCCAACTCCCTCTCGGCACTGTCTCAAGGCCGGTAGCCCCTGGCTATGACCGACACTCTCTCACGGGGGAAGAAGAGAAGGACTCATCTCTCTATCTAGTTTAAGCGAAACCCAGGAAAGGTCCATAGCCGACGAGTCGGCGCATGTATCGATCGATCAGCCATACACTCTGCAGAGGTTTTACATAACCACAAGATCTACCTTCCTTGCTGACCGTCGTCAACTGGGCTGATTCCGGCTGCTTGCTAGCCTAGGATAATGCCACTCTACCATTCAGCCCTGGTTCACCCCAAGTCGAGTCTGGGGTGGCTGAAACTGTGAGTCATGAGCCGGGTCCACAAGGTCTCCATGAAGTCTCGGTAGGGTGTGGGGGAAAATCCTTTGTGCCCTGTACCACCTTACACTGTCCGCTATCAACCTAGCAGTAGTGGCAAAATCCTACCAAGTAGTCCAGCCGTCCCGCACCATATAGGGCGAGTGGTACGTAAGGCTTCCCGGTGAATCTGAGTACTAGTAAGTCCTTAGGGATGACCAAGCCAGAATGTCTCCATCAGGGTTTCCTTTACCGTGCCACCACAGCACCTCCAACCCGGGCTCCACCCATCACAGGTTCACAACCGGGTCCACCTCATATATCTTTTACCCACCACAGGTATACATTTCCAGGGGTGCCCAGGTAGCATCCCATGGTAAGACTTGCCCCAGGCTCGTCGTATACTCCAACTTGGTCGACTCAACCCTCACCCTCCACACACCCAAGTCACACACGCAGCACTCTCCCCAAAATCCAGATAACACCAGTTTCCACCATGCACATAGTATAAGCGTAGTAGAAGTATAAATAAGGAATTAGAGCAATAAGCGTGTGTCTAGCCTATAGCAGGGTATGCAGGGGTAAGGTTGCATCAAGGTAAAGGCTTTCAAGCAAGCATTCTACCATGCAAATCCTACTATAAAATAGAGTAAAGCGATAGCAGTTCTATATTAGCTATGCGTAATAGGTGCTACGAGATTTGGGTGGGATGTGGCACCTTCAGTGTAGTCGTCTCCGTTCTCCTCACGGTACTCACGGTCCTCGTCCGTCAGGTCCTCCTCCGAGTCTGCATCGTTTGCATTATAGTCGCGTTAGCGACGTCTATAGAATAGCACAAAGAAGCAATGAAAATTCAAAAGAGCCAAATTCACTCAAACATGGGTTCATTGCGTAGAGCTTGATTTTAGATGAATTTTGGTCCTAGTTTCGTATTTTTCTGAGGTCGTATGAATTAGTTATGAATTTCCGAAGTTTAAATCATTTATGAAATTAGATAAAGGCTGAATTAATCCTGGGCTGACACGTGTCGTGCTGTGGTTGGTCCACGTGGCTAGCTGACGTCAGCATGACGTTATTATAACGGTTCCGAACTGACAGGTGGGGCCCAGCTGACGTTAGCATGACGTCAGCATGACGTCATCAACGTCGTCAGCTCCGACAAGTGGGTCCAGGGACTCTTGGGTCACTGACATGTGGGTCCAGTCAAAGTCAACGTTGGTCAACATCAAGTCAACGGTCAACGGTCAGCGGTCAACAGGCAGGGTCACTGACGTGTGGGGCCAAGGCTGCTGACGTCAGCAGCTGATGTCATCGTGACGTCAGCATGACGTCACCCCTGGTTGTATTATCACTGACAGGTGGGTCCCGCATGACGTCAGGATGACGTCACCCACTGTCAAGTGGGTCCCGCGGCTCGGTGTCACTGACATGTGGGGCCAGGTCAACGGTCAACATTTGACCGGTCAACGGTCAACTCGGGTCGGGTCCAAACTGGGCCGGTTGGGCTCGGGTTGGGCCGGTCTGGGCCGGGCCGGGCCAAACACGTGGCGTGCTGTGGCGCAGCCACGTCACGGCCATGGGCTCTTATTGGGCTTCGCCCACAGCACGGCTCACACCGTGTGGCTCACGGTGGACTAGCGCTCCTGGTCCATGGTCCTAAGGCAGGGTTCATGGTGGACCGAGCCCATCGTCATTTCTCCTCGGCTCGGCTCATGTGCACCGGGTGCAGGGCTGCGCTGCTCACCTTGCCCCTTCTCCTCTGTTTCTTCCACGGCGCGCTCCTGCCGGCGACGTGCTCACCGGCGAGCTCCCGTAACGGCTCAGGCATCCAATTGAGGTGGGGAAAAGCTTCCTCAGGCGATGGCGAGCCCGAGGGTGGCGTCTGGGTAGCAATCGTGGCTCCCTAGAACGTTGGCCACGGTGATCAGCGGCTTGAGAACCACCGGCGTGCGGGAAGGGCGCGGGGCTGCGGCTTAGGCTGCTTTTGTGGTGCGCGTGGGCGTCACTATGCCTTTGCGAGTACGTTGGGCAATTCGAGGGGTCCTCCATGGCCTCCGGTGGCTTTGGCCCCGGTGGAGTCGACGCGGTGGCGGCGGCGCTCTGGCCGTGGCGCGGTGTGGCAACACAGGGCTTCGGTGGGCTCCTTCCTCGGCTAAGGTGAGCGCAGTGTGCCTCTCATCATGGCGAAACCAATCGAGGTGTTGACGTTGCCTTTACCACGACGTAGAAGACGCGGTGGTCTCGCCATGGGTGTGCTCTCGGCCATGGTGAGTGTATCCGTGCGTGTGCGCTCCTACTCCGATGTACAGCGCCATGGCTGGGGTCCTCCTTTTGACTGATGGCAGCGCGCACGGCGCGTCCTGGGTCTCGACAAACGTGGCCATGGTGGTCTCCCTAGCTAACCAGTTGGGCTAGGCCGAAGCTTGAAGCTTCAGCAAGGCTTCGATCATGGCGGTGCACGTTCCATTGGGCTAGGGAGGTCTCAGCGGAGTACGGCTCACCTTTGGTGTTGAAGGCGAGAGGATAGCGGTGCAGTGAAGAGGTGTGGCCGTGTAGCTCCGGAAGCAGTGCCATGCAGTGCCGATCCGCGATCGTGATGACGGCGATGGCGTCGCCCTCGGCTCCGGCGACTTCGGCAGCGTGCGGGGGCTCCGATCCTCCTCTCACGATTTCCTTCTCAGCCCTCTACTCTTTGGTGCGAAGTGGTTGGCCACCAGTGGCGGCGGGTGGTGAGACGAGCGCAAGGGCATCCGAGGTCGGGCTTTTATAACCGAGCTCTAAGGGCTCCAATGGCGGACGGTGATCGGGCGGTGGTGATTCGTGCGATGCATCCGATGGCTCACGTGCGGTGGCGTAGGCGCGGCGCAAGGGTTGCTTGGGTGCGGCGCCAAGGAGACAAGGCCATGTCCCAGGCGTGACCCCCTGGCCTGCCTCTGCCACCGCTGTCGGGCGTCGGTCGCGCAGGCGGTCGAGGCGTGGGTGAGGGAGACGACACTGTGGACGGGGTGGCTGACTTGCGGGGCCCGCGTGGCAGCGGCTGAGAGTGAAAACGGGAAACGCGTGGGCGTGGGCGGCGTGCGGCTGACGCGTGGGGCCAAGCGGCAGCGGCAGCTGGCGGGGCTGGGCGCGCGGGTGTTGCTGGGCCGCGAGCTGGGCCGCGCGCGCGCTGGGGCTGGCTGGCCCGAGCGGCTGGGCTGCGAGGCCTTCTTCTCTTTTTCTTCTTTTTCTTTTCTGTTTTTCATTTCTTTTCCATTATTTGAATTCAAATTTGATTTGAAATTTGAATTCCAAACTGATGTAACTTATTCATTGGTGTTTAGGGAATTTTGTTTAGCTATTTTGTATATCAACATAGGTGTAGTTTGTTATATATATAGAATTAGTTTTTCTTTTATACAAATATCCTTGGATTTGAATAGTGATTATTTTATGGTGTGTTTCTTAGAAAAAGTTGTTAAGCATAACATAAAGCAAGAGAAAATCCAAATCACAATTGAGTTAACTATGTATGCAACATTTCATTTGTTAGAATTTAGATAAACATAATTAGTTAAAGGCATGCCATGCTTATGTGCTAACTTGGGTTGGGGTTAGACCTAATGCATCTCTTAGGTTGGGTTACTATACATGACACTCATCATCACATGGAAGTTTTGAGAAAAATTTTGTATCTGGTATTTTTGGTGTAGATTTTTGGGTTGTTACATCCATCCCATCAGGATAGCCTACATAGCTGAGTACTCTCCACAAGAGCGTAGGCATCCCAAACTCTCCAAGAAAAGTGTGGCGCTAACGAGTGCGTGGAGCAAGCTGATGACGGGGAGCTCTGCCGGTGGACTTGCGGGCTGTCTGCTTGGTACGTGCCATCTGTAGCAAAATTTTATTATCGTGGTGAGAACAGATTTTTAAGTTGGCATTTTTATCGAAATGAGATAATCAACTTATAAGGGGAGGAACAATGCCATGAATGAAATGCACCACATGATACATGCACGTTCCGTACGTCCTCACAAACTTAGAAAACTAATAACTACTAACGGAATAAATGGTGGCATACAACGATCTCTTGTAACGTAACTAATACGTACTACTCGAAAGCGTTGTTATGTACCTGCAGAAAGTCACTTCAGCCCAACCCTCACAGTATGAAAATATGCAAGAAAGCAGTAAAGTAAGTTACTCGCTCTACACGCATCCCCAGATACGAGTATAACGGTAACAACTACCCGAATCAGCGTCCTATTGACGGCATCGTCACCGCATGACAGAAGTCCCCACCATTTGAATACCCTCATAAGAACATGCGCATGTCACGTAAGTATTTCGGTATCACATAAGCACTCCCCTAGATCGGCAGTGTATCCGACCAAGCTCTCACAACTCTCACTTACCAGAGCGTAGAGGGAATTGATCCATACATTACCACTCAATTGAATGGCACTCATACAATAGCACGTCGTATGAGCGACGAAATTTCAAATATGATGCAAACCCCCAAGTTAGTACTTAATTAAGCCACCTAGAGTCCTTATTGGGCATAAAGGATATGAACACTGGCACACTCTTATATTTGAAAGCTTAGTTGAAAACACAGTTTTGTTTTTAAATACCCATATGAACAGTAACATGCTAAACCATGCTCCGATGCCAGCTGTAACGGATCAATGTAATTATACGAGATTAAGTAAGAAAATCTTCCACCGAGGCGGTTAATTTATCAAACTTAAACCCGTATAACCCGAGATTCCGTGAAATCACGAGGGATTTCAAACCAACCAACATACAACCAAGATCGTACTAATTTAGCAGCCACAGTTCATATGATACGTAGATTTCACAATAAAAGTGGAGTACATCAGAGTTCGGAATAAAAGTTATTATAACACAGTTCAAAATAACATAGCGGAAGCAAGTAGTTTTACACCCACACTTAGTTCAAATACAGTGCCAGTAGATAGTCATGGTCCACAAAAGCAGTAGATAAGATGAACAGAGTGACCCTTGCCCAATGTCCTAGTTGTCGCCCATCGCTGGATACAGACAGTTGGAGCAGTACCCATAGTACATCTAACCATCTGCAACAACAATGGGAACAACGCCCTGAGTACGAGAATGTACTCAGCTAGACTTACCCGTCATAAACCAGAAATAAAGGACACCAAGGATCATGCAAGGCTTTATAGATTGGACTGGCTTGACTCAATTGCGAAAAGCATAAGTTGTTACGAAAAACTATACCAGTACTTTTTGCATCACTTTTAGTATAACCTATTCAAGCTAGGTAAGCATCTATTGCTAGAACAATCACTTGATTCATCATTAACAATCTAGATTACCATATCAGGTTTAGCATTTCCAACATCATTCACTTAACCATCAGTGTTCCATTAATGTTACTACGATGCCATAGCTCGAATCAAGTGCTCACTAACCGGGAGCGACGGCGATTCGAATCGAATTCCTATCCAGCTAGAGATTTATTCCTCACACAAACCCTGCTTCCCCCGTCAGGGTCGCGTAGATCACCAATGACACTTTCCAAGAAGCCACGGGATAACAATCATGGATCGCACTACCCAGGGACCGCCCGACTGCCAGGACGCACCTTGGGCTCACTCTTCGCGTCCCCGTTACACCCACTTCAACACCAGTCTGCCAACCCGAGTTTATCCTGGCTCGAAAAGTGTCACTAGCTTCGCGGTCGAAAGGTACTTTATTCGGCCAGCTAAATGTGAGGCATGCGTTCAACATGACAAGAGGGACGAGCAACGATCGATCCTTAATCGACACAGACAGAATCACTATAGTCCAAAACCCTATAAGACTCTGCCCAGTCTTCATTTATCCATCAACACTTGGTTACTTTTTATGATCACAATTACAGCTAACCATAACCCGGTATCCACCTATAACTCGCAGGTGACAGGAAATCACCCGACTTCTACCGGTTTAAGCATGGCTAAGCAATTCACTCGATCCTGACCTAACAGGGTGAAAGATAATCTGGTGGCCAAGGTAATAATGCAACAACGGTTTCACTCAACTCCTATAACTTAATACAACTATATATATAACTATAGTTCATGTAGTAAGGAACAACTTTTATAAAATAGGAGACTTAAAATGCTCCGGGGCTTGCCTTTTTTGAACGAGCTAGGATGGTGGTCGACGCACTCTGGCAGCTCCTCGCCTGACTCTTCCTCCTCGGGCACCTCCTGTGCCTGGGGCTCCTGCTGATCCGTCCAAACTTGCTCCTCCTGTACTGCTACCTGCGACTCTTCCTGCGATCCTGTATGATGCAAGTGCATAAGTAATCATGCGAATGATGCATCGGACTGTGGTGGAATGCTTAGATGACATGAGATGCAGATGAGCACATGGAATGAGCAGTTTGAATATAACTATTTCTTCTACAAGGTAGTCAACGTCATCCAAGAACATATACCCTAAAACATGCACCTTATTCTTCTATTAGCTACCCTATTATTTACACATACAAGTGAACCTAAGCTACCAAAGCTTACCAACCTAACTCAACCATAACATCAGCAAGGCATAATGATGCTTCAAAGATACACCAAACATATTTTATTTCTCTTAGTTTCTCATAAAGAATAATCTTTTATTCCCTATTTAACTAGGGTTACACAGCAACACCTATTTCTGGTGTAGATAAAAATCTACAAAAATTACAGTAGATTACTCTTACCCTAACTAACCTACTACTAAATTTTCATGAGAATTGCATATGTAAAACTGCCTGTACAAAATAAACAAGTTATAGCCTAAATATGAGCATGAAATTATTTTGTACTAGAAAAAGTATCAAACAACAGATTTCACATTTTTCCTATGTTACTAACAGTAAACTAACATACCACAAAAATTATCACATGTATGTTCTATACAAATTTAGCTCTCTACTAAAAATAACAAAGATTATCAATTAAAAGCATTTGAACTACACTTCAAAAATTTCTCACAGAACATGCTTCACTAATATTTTTCCTAGAAAGTACATCACTAATAAAGATTAAAGCAACAAGAATCACATTTTTCCCTTCATTATTTTATTTACTACATCTTTTCTAAGATATCAGCATTTATAGCAATTAAATAAATTTGCATAGCAAAGTGTCACAAAATTAACATGAGCTATTTTTAAACTGTAGATCTATTCAAGAGGAACATTTCAAAATATGTTTCATCATTTTTGGAGCTATAAATCTTGAGATATGATTTTTCAAAGCTTTTTCAAAATTCTGAGAAATCATTTTCCTTAATTCTTTTGAAAATTCGCCGGTGAAAACGCTGAATACACCCGGTGCAGTGCACCCACACGCGCTGACACGCGGGACCCACGAGTCAACGGACCCACCGGCCAGCCAGAGCATCGCGGGGGAGGCGCTGACCGGTGGCGAACTCGCCGCCGGTGAGGTCTCCGGCGACGGGGAGGGCACCAACGTGCTCCCCGCACCGAGACGCACCCGGCGCACCAACTCCGAGCGGCGCGGGAGCTCCGGAGGAGGCTCGCCGGCGGAGATGGCGGCACGGTGGCGCTGGAGCTCATCGGCCGGCCAATGCAGGCCACGGGGGCGGCCGAGAAGGCGAGCGCGAGCACCGCTAGACGAAGGGGAAGCGGATGCTCGAGTCCGGAGGAGGCATGAAGGGCCAGGGAGCTCCGGCCATGCGCGCCGGCCAACGGCGGCCATGGCGGCAGTGAAGGAGGGGGTGGCCAATTGGCCCTCACCTGAGCTCGAGCGGCGCAGTGGAGGCGCGCACGCGGTGGAGGGAAGCGGGGCGGAGCTGAGGCCGGGAGGAATCGGCCGGAGAAGCAGCCACGAGCGCAGACGGCGGTGGCGGAGCTCCGGGAGCCGGTGATGGCGCGGCGGTGCACTGCTGCTGCTGCTGGCGGGGCGAGAGGAGAGAATGGAGGGAGCAGTGGTGCTGCGGGGGCCACAGGGGCGCGTGTCGCGTGGCGTCGTCGGCGTCCGGCCACGCGGCGGCCGAGCTCTGCCGCGGCGCCACGGCGTCGCGCATGGGCGCGCGTGCGGGAGGAAGCCGGCGTGGGGCGCGGGCCGGGCTGCCAGCGCTACTGGGCCGAAAGGGAGGCCGCGGCCCACTAAAGTGAAAAACCGATTTTTCTTTTATAAATAAAATTTTTAGATTTCTATATTTGTTTCAAATTTGAATTTGACGATGAAAAAGAGGTTTTCAGAATTCTGGCCCAAAATAAAAGTTGTTCAAAATTTTATTCTCTACAACTTTCATGTAGGGCATTTTTCAAAATTCTCAATAGATTTTGAATTTAGGATTTAAAGCTAAATTGTTAATCAAAAATTTATTTGTTTAGAATATTTTTAAAACAAAATTTGAGAAAAACTTGAATTCAAGAATTGCTCCAAAAATCATGTTAATTTATTCTAGATTATTTAAAATTGCTAATACCCAAAAGTATACTACTTTTTGGCACTTACATCAAAGTTAGGGTTCTAATTATTTGCTTTTCAAGTTTAAATTTAAAAGAGCTATATTTCATGCAATGCTAGTCATGAAATGATGCTGAATGCTTTATGCTTTGAAATGCTAATGCATGCTTAACACCCAGGGGTGTTACAATGACTCTTTGGCAAGTCTAAAGAATGATCATAGTTTGGCTCAAGAAATCCTTACAAGCTTGACAAATAAATATCATGAGCTTAAACTAAACTATGACAAACTTTGGACTAGCACTTCTACCATTTCCAAGGATGACAAAGCTACAACTAGTAAAGGTTGTGAAAGATGCTCTAATGTTGATATACATGCTTGTGCTACTAACCTTGATGAGCTAGCCAAGAAGGATAAGGAGATCCAAAGGTTGAACACAATTGTCAAGATTGCTTGCAAGTGCAAGGATAAGCAACCGGCAAATCTGTTCAAGGCATCAAGGCACCCCATGATTAAGGATGGCATTGGTTACAATAGGTATGATGGCAAAGCCAATAGAAGGAAAATAATTAATGGGGTGGCTTGTGTGAAGTTCAACAAGAGTGTGCCGCTTGTTGACCTTATCAACAAGGTGGACAATGTTGGTACACCTATAACTCCACTTGTTAACAACAAGAACAACAAGAAGAAGCAACTGGAGGTGTCCAAGCAACAAGTGCCTATTTCACGCAATCACATTTGTGATTACATGTGTTGTTGGGACAAGGATGGCAAGATTGTTGTGAAGTATGTGGGCGCCCTCAAAAAGAGACAAATCTTGAGAAGTGTTTGGGTGCCAAGTCTTATGTTTCTAACCCCCTAGGTTCCATCTCGGGACCTAAACCAAAAGTTTAATCTTGTTTTGTAGGAATATTCCTCCGGCGGACCAAAATGGGTGCTTGATAGTGGATGCACCAATCATATGACTAGAGAGAAGAACATGTTCATCTCCTTTCAACCAAATCAAGTTGCATGTGAAAATATTGTCTTTGGTGACAATAGTAAAGGAGACATCCTTGGTTTGGGTAAAATTGATATCTCTAATGATAATTCAATTTCAAATGTATT
The DNA here is from genome assembly GCA_038087645.1 of Saccharum hybrid cultivar R570. NCBI lineage: Eukaryota > Viridiplantae > Streptophyta > Magnoliopsida > Poales > Poaceae > Saccharum > Saccharum hybrid cultivar. The sequence continues at coordinate 145,073 of JAQSUU010000693.1, read as the reverse complement.
ACTTGTGGATTCGTTGGGATATAATTTGTTGTCCGTCTCACAACTTTGTGAGAAGGGCTACAATTGTCTCTTTACGGATAAGGGTGTGGAAGTCTCTAAAAGATCATATTCCTCTATTGTCTTTACGGGTGAATTAAAGGGCAAGCTTTAATTAGTTGTTTTTTCATCTAATAGAGTAGGGTCTGAAACTTGTTTTGTGGCAAAATCTAGCATGGGATGGTTATGGCATCGCCGACTAGCTCATGTTGGCATGAGGAACTTGGCCAATCTTCAAAGAGGCGAACACATCCTTGGACTAACAAATGTTTCTTTTGAGAAAGATAGAATTTGCAGTGCATATCAAGCGGGTAAGCAAGTTGGAGCCAAGCATCCCGCCAAGAACATCATCACTACAACAAGGCCACTTGAGTTACTTCACATGGACCTATTCGGACCCAATGCTTATATAAGCATTGGAGGTAACAAATATGGTTTTGTAATTGTTGATGATTTTTCTCGCTTCACTGGGGTGTTCTTTTTGAAAGATAAAAGTGAAACCCAAGGGATCTTCAAGAAGTTTGCAAGGAGAGCTCAAAATGAGTTTGAAGTGAAGATCAAGAAAATGAGAAGTGACAACGGGACGGAGTTTAGGAACACCAACATTGAAGCATTTCTTGATGAAGAAGGCATCAAGCATGAGTTTTTGGTTCCATACACTCCACAACAAAATAGTGTTGTGGAGAGGAAGAACCGAACGCTCATTGAAGCTGCAAGAGCAATGTTGGATGAGTACAAGATTTCTACAAAAGATTATTGGGCGGAAGCGGTCAACACGGCATGTCATGCCATCAACCGATTGTACCTCCACAAGATAAGGAACAAGACCGCATATGAGCTCCTAACCGGTAAAAAGCCTAAGGTGGATTACTTTAGAGTTTTTGGATGCAAGTGTTTCATACTTAATAAGAAATCCAAAAGCTCTAAGTTTGCACCAAAGGTTGATGAAGGGTTCTTACTTGGTATGGTACTAACGAACATGGCTACCGTGTTTTCAATGAGGCCACCGGCCAAATTGAAATAGCGGTAGATGTGACTTTTGATGAAAGCGATGGCTCTCAAAAGGAGCAAGTCAATGCTGAAATTATAGGCAAAGAAGAACCATCTCATCAAGTGATCAAGAATCTTGCCACCGATGAAGTTAGACCCATTGAAGATGATGATGATGATGTGCATGTGCCAACTCCTCATGATCCAAACATGCATCATGGGTCAACCGATGCCCATGGTGATGCTTCCATCTCAAGAAGGGGTCATGACTCAAGAGAACAAGCTAGTCAAGATTCACCACAAGCTCAAGGAGATAACCAAGGTGGCAACCAAGATAATTAAGATCTTGATCCTCCAATCAATCAAGACAATGGAGATAAAGACGATGGTCCAATCCAAACAAGAACAACCATCCCTCACCCAATAGTTCGTTAATCCATTCAATGGGACTATCCTGTTGATAGCATATTGGGAGACATACAACGAGGGGTAACAACACGCTCTCGTTTAGTAGCTATTTGTGAGCATTACTCTTTTGTCTCTTCCAAATTGCTAGAAAGGGTGGAGGATGCTTTGAAGGACCCAGATTGGGTGATGGCCATGCAAGAGGAGTTGAACAACTTAACTAGGAATGAAGTCTGGTCCTTGGTGGAGAGGCCCAAGAAAAATGTGATAGGCACCAAATGGGTCTTTCGTAACAAAGAAGATGAGCATGACGTGGTCACAAGAAACAAGGCATGGTTGGTTGCTAAAGGTTTTACTCAAATCAAAGGTTTGGATTTTGGGGAGACCTATGCACCCATAGCTAGGCTTGAATCTATTCGTATATTACTTGCCTTTGCTGCTCACCATGATTTCAAGTTATTTCAAATGGACGTGAAAAGTGCATTTCTCAATGGCCCCCTCTCTGAAACCATGTATGTGGTGCAACCACCAGGCTTTGAAGATCCACATCATCCTGATCACGTCTACAAGCTTGACAAGGCGCTCTATGGGCTTAAGCAAGCCTCTAGAGCTTGGTATGATTGTCTCAAGGACTTTCTACTCAAACAAGGGTTTGAGATTAGGAAGGCCGATCCCACTTTATTTACTCGCAAAGTCAATAATGATATCTTTGTATGCCAAATATATGTCGATGACATTATATTTGGTAGTACTAATGCAGCTTTTTGTGAGCAATTTAGTAGGATTATGACCAAGAGGTTTGAGATATCCATGATAGGGGAGTTGACATACTTTCTTGGATTTCAAATCAAGCAACTCAAAGATGGCACGTTCATAAGTCAAACCAAGTACACCACCGACATGCTAAAAAAGTTTGACATGGACAAAGCCAAGCCCATGAAGACACCAATGCCTACAACCGGACATCTTGACCTTGATGGAGATGGTAAGGCCATAGATCAAAAGGTATATCACTCCATGATTGGATCCTTACTTTATCTTTGTGCATCTAGACCCGATATTATGCTTAGTGTGTGCCTGTGTGCAAGATTTCAAGCTAATTCGAAAGAATGTCATCTCATGGCCGTTAAGAGAATTTTTTTGGTATCTTGTGCTCACTCCTAATCTTGGCTTGTGGTATCCCAAGGGCTCCACTTTCACTTTACTTGGCTATTCCGATTTGGATTATGCCGGTTGCAGGGTAGAGCGGAAGAGTACATTTGCCAATTTCTTGGTAGGTCCTTGGTGTCATGGAGCTCTAAGAAGCATAACTCCATTGCCTTATCCACCACTGAGGCCGAGTATGTGGCAGTCGGTGCTTGCTGTGCCCAACTACTTTGGATGAAGCAAACCTTGAGAGACTTTGGTTGTGTGCAAAGCAAGATTCCTCTCTTATGTGACAATAAGGGAGCAATCAAGCTAGCCGACAGCCCCGTAAACCACTCTAAAACAAAGCACATAGACATCCATCATCACTTCTTGAGAGACCACCAAGCCAAAGGAGATATCGCAGTTCAACATGTGAGAACCAAATTCCAATTAGCCGATATCTTCACAAAGCCTCTAGATGAGTTAAGATTTTATGCTTTGAGGCGTGAGCTCAATATCGTTGATCCTCGTAACGTGGCTAGACATCTTGTGCACACTTGTTTGCCATAGAGTAAGACAAAAACAAACTCTTGAGAAAAATGTTGTGCGCAAATTTCAAAATCTAATTTCAACATCTTGAATATGTCCATTGTTATGTACTGGTTTCATGAAATCTAGACATGTTTGAGGTGGTTCAGGTTTGCTACATGTTCACCACCAAATAGAATTTCTTGTGCTATAAATTTGAACCACCGGTAGTACCGGTGTGCTGGATCGGTAGTACTGGTTCCACCGGTAGTACCGCTCCAACTCTGGTAGTACCACTAGTTCAAATTTGCGCACCATCGATCTGCGTAGACCTGACCCACCGGTAGTACCGGTCCTTACCGACCGGTAGTACCGCTAGACCAATTGACCGCGGTATAAAAGGGCCGCGTGGTGACTTTCTTTTGACCATTCTCATTCTACCCGTCGGTGCTGGCGGTGGCGCACCCACCCTTCCCACCTTGATCTCCCTCCTCCTCTGGCCAATCTTGAATCCTTTTGAGGGGGAGGCCTCCCTTGCCTTGGAGATCATCTCGGTGGTACCGGTGGACCTTGGAGATCATGGATTTGGCCACCTCTCTTCGAGCAACGAGGTACAACGGTTAAATCGCCCGATCAACCAATGTACCATGTTCTAGGCCGTTTCCTCGCTCTTGCCACTTCCTCTTAGGCCATACATGTGATTGGGATGCTTCTTGTGCGTTTTTCATGGTTGATTTGGTGGGGGCAAGGGGGATGTGCCATGCACAGTAACCACCGGTAGTACCGGTGCTACTGCACCGGTAGTACCGGTGTGCTGTGGACAGCACCCTCCTCATGAACCCCTCATCTCAATCGTTTGCCGCATCCCCACTGTATCTAAGACCTATGCCCTGCCCTTGTGTCGTTGTAGCATGGAGCCCCTTCGCCGTAACCCCAAGCGTGATGCCACTCGCCGTCCCTCTAGCGGTGATGGTGCCGAAGGAGAAGGTAGCTCAAGGGCCGTTTGTGGGCATGCTGCTGTCCAGACAGTGGGTCATGGATAGTGGTGCCCTGCTGCTAGTGATGGTGATGCTGACCCTGGTGTGGCCACTCTGCTCCACACTCACACCAGGTCACGAATCTGATGACCCCGTTTAGGTGGAGGGTCGTGCTATTGATCCTTGGGTTGTTCAGCACTCTCCAATCCGGATTGGTCTTGCCACCGCCAATCGCACTGTCCCCTACCACCCGAACCACTACCATGCCCCAATGTGGCGTCCCGGTGTAGGGGCTAGCATGCCTCATCTGCCCATTGACTACTCCCACCGGCTGTAGGATTTGAGGACTCAGCATGGCGAGAACCCCTACATATTTATCAGGTTTCAGGGGGTGGATGAGAGGTTTTGGTCCTAGTTCCACAGTGACTACTACAACTCAATTCTCTACCAAGATGGTAAGCATGGAACCAAACCTCCTCAATTCATTCATAAGTATATGGTTCTGAAGAAGCTAAGGGAGCACCAAAAAGCTAAAGTTGATGCCATGCTTGCTAAATTGGATGAGTTGCGCATTTTGCCTCTTATGACTTTCCAGTATGATTGGAATGAGGAGATTCTCTGTCAGTTCTAGGCCACTCTTTGGATTGATCATGAGAACAAAGTGCCTCATTGGATGTCCCAAGGTACTCACTATAGGGTGGACTACATCACTTTCTCTCGCCTGCTTGGGTTTGATCATCATGATAGGGATGCTCCTGCTTTGTCTGATATATTCTATAATGGCACCAATAATGATGACTTGAGGGCAGCACAAATGTACAAATCTGAGCACTTGGCTAATGGCAAGACCACCTTTCTGAAGCCTGCTTTCTTTGTTCTCAACAATCTCCTCCGAGCTTCCATTGACCCCAAGATTGGAGATCAGGACAATCTTCAAGCAGATGCTCCTAAAAATTTTTGTCGTTTTGGAGATGGTGGTGGTTGCTTCAGTGTTACTGACTTCATGTGGTCCAAGATTGCAGATGTGGTTGTGGATTCTCACAAGTCACTACCTTATGCTCCTTACCTCATGTATATCATTGAGCAGGTAGTTGGCTATGAGTTTAGCCATGACACCAAGCATGCCTCCTACACACCAAAGCTTCTAGCTCCTCGCACACCCAAGGATGCCCCTGCTTCTACTTGAGCTCCTCCTCCACCTGCAGCTGATGCCCCTCAGCATGGTGGTACTGATGATGCTCCACTTGGTGGTGCTCCTGTTGCTCCTCCACATCGAGGTGAGCACCGGGAGTCCTCCACCAAGTTTACTTTCAAGAAGTTTTTGGCGTACTTTTGCTACACGATGAAGAGGACAGATGAGCGCCTTCACTGCCTGGAGGAGCAAGCCAATCTTGCTCCTGTCTCTCCCCTTCGTGACTTTCCTGACCCCTATGCTCAGTATGATGAGATGTATGGCTCTTCCTCTGGTGGTGATGCTGCTAGGGGTCAGGGGGAGGACACTAGTGCTCCAGTGGACTTTGTGGTTGGTAGTGGGACATATGTGGACCCTCTCACTCAGTCATTCCTGGTCAACACTGCTGCCTACAATGACCTTTTTGCCACTACAGATGAGATGACCAGGACTAGTGGCTTCACCAGTACTGAGGTGGTTCCCGGACCTTCTACCTCTTCTGCACCTTTTGGGAGGAGCCGCTACGACCACTACAGCGACAGTGAGGGCTTCTCGGACTAATAGTGGCTACCCTTTCTACCCTTATCGTTTCTCGTGGCCTACCATTTTTGGCACTTGATGCCAAAGGGGGAGTGTTAGTCTTTTATCATGATGTAATAGGGTAGTTAAAATAGGGCTTCTCGGACTAATAGGGTGAACTATGTGATGAACTTCGAACTATTTGTGTGTGTTGGATGATTGTAAGCTAGACACCTATGCTTATTTGCTTTATCATGCTTGTGTTAGCTTTCTTGATATTGTGTTGGTGCAATGTTGTTTTAGAATGGTTATGATGGTTTTAAGTCCTTTTCTTTCTCGCATAACCGTTCAAGTTCTCTTATTTAGTTCTTTGGGAGATACCTTATCATTTTGCATCACAGTACCTTGTTTTCACACACTTTTAGGCACCCCACAGATTGCAAAATTTAGGGGGAGCTTGCTCTTAAATGTATGACATCTTGATTTATATCAAGAGTTGAAATTCTAAATCCAATGCATACATTAAGGGGGAGCTCAACTTAAATTTTGGAATTCAAAAGCTTAAATTCTTTCAATTATTTGTAAGCCTAAGTTGGTTGTCATCAATTACCAAAAAGTGAGAGTTTGTAAGTGCATTCGCCCCCGATGTGGGTTTTGAATAATTAATGACAATCAAATTAGGGACTAACAAGTTTATTCAAGATGTATTTGCAGGTGTTAGTCCATTAAAAGATTAAACAATGACATTTGGTGATATGAGCACCCCTAAATTTTGTATGGCGGAAGTCACTTCGACTCAATCAGTTCACAATTTTATTTTTAAATTGAGTCATAGGAAATGTCGTACTATCAAGAGGGATGCAAAATAGGCTAGCTAGATATGGTTAGAAGTGCCCTTGTCAAACTTTTTTTATGCGCTTGAGAGACACCTTGCACTCGCACGCACTTAGAATATATATAAGTTTTCTCTGCTTGCACCGGTAGTACCGGTGGCCCTTAACCAGTAGTACCGGTCTACTGGGCAGCTGGGCTACGCACGCGCGGAGTTGCGAAAAAATGAACTACTGGTAGTACCGGAGTTCTAGCGGTAGTACCGGTCTAGACCGGTAGTACTAGTGGAAAATCGGTAGTACCGGTAAGTCATTTTTTCGCACGACTTCTGTGTAGCTCCAACGACTAGATCTAGAGGACCGGTAGTACTGGTGGGACCTCACCGGTAGTACCGGTAGTCGTTCTGAACTACAGAGTATATATTCTTCTCTCCTCCACTTCTAACCGTTACCCAACACAATTCTACTCATTCCCATCTGAGAAAAGAGCTCCCAAGCATTGACTCACCCACTCTCTCCCTCTTTGCTCCTAGCCTTCAATCCTTGCAAGATTAGAGCTAGAGAAGTGAGATCTGAGAGTGGGAGGCTTCGATCTATGACTTGAGCACTTCGATCCATTGTCTTGCCGGTTTGTTTTGGATTTGTTACTCTTGGGTTCTTGGAACCCTAGCCGGCTAGGCGTTCTTCGTGTTTGCCCGTGTTGAATCATTTGTGCGGGCGTTCTGAAGTGTTTGTAATCACCCTCTCTCTTAGTGGAAAACTCAAGCTAACCTTCGTGGTTGCTTGAGGGAGGAGACCTTTGTGGTCCAACCTTAGTGGTCACCTCAACAACGAGGACGTAGGAACTCCTGTGTGGGGGTTGCCGAACCTCAGGATAAATATTGTGTCCGGCGTGCTTGTTGCTGTGGTGGTAGCTTCGACTACCCTTGCTCTTGTGTTTGCTTGTGTTCTTCCTCCTTACCCCCTATTCTTAGGTCAGAAGGCCCGATCTACAACTTGGGAAGGAGCCAAGCTTTGGGAACCTCAGCATCACCTTCAACATCATCAAGAAGTGTGGGGTAACACTTGAATCTGAAATCAAAACTCAATTTACTCTGATTTTGTAGCCTCTGTAGGGCACTGGTAGTACCGCTTCAGACAAACCGATAGTACCGGTTAGAATTTAACTTATGCAGTTGAGTTTTCAGTTTCAGGTTTTAAAATAGGCCTATTCACCCCCCCTCTAGGCCAATTAGATCCTTTCATGAAAATAGAAATAGACAGAGTAATATGGCATCCTTAGAAACTCCTTTGATGGTGAAAGTACTACAAATCTCCAAAAAGTGTTGGAGATGAGCACTTGCGTCTTCATGTGCCTTCCCACAAAACTAATTGGTTTGCACCATGTTGATCAAAGCTGGCTTGAGCTCGAATCCATCCTCTCCCACATTGACTGTTGGTCCAGTCTGGATGTTGGCAGTGGTTGGAGCAGAAAATTCATGAAGGGTGTTGCCTACCATGACTTCAAACACTAGTGTTAAACTTCTTCTTACTTGAGTATCTTCCGACACAGAGGGTGAAACCTTCTTGAGTTTGGATCTAGTCTTCCTGAGTAAAACTTCTAGATTGTCAACAAAGTTGTCTGGAAGATCACACATGCATTACCCCTGCATAAGATACAAAAGTAGACAAAGCTAGGATAAGCCTGTTTAAGCAAAGGGATCAATAGTGTATCTCAATTATCACGGTGTAAAAGTTATTCCTAGATATGCAATTCTAGCTACCATATTTCATTCCATTCCCCGGCAATGGTGCCAAAAATGCTTGTTGGCATCTCTTAGCATTGCTTAAGTTAAGTTGTCATCCCTAACATGACACTAGAGATGTGGTTGTACTTATGATCATGACACTTACATAAAATATAGAATAAAGGTTATCCGCAAACGCACAGATAAAAATATACCTGTTGTAGCATTTCATCCAGAAATGTTCTAGGTATTGTTATTTATCCTTTACCACTAGGAATGGACATGAAATATAAAGGATATAGGCTATAACTTTTACACTCACATGTGATAAGAGAATAACTAGATCACTATCTTTACTCAAAACAGGGATTCAATCATATGATAAAGATAATAAATGATAAATAGTTCAAGATCATCCTATAAAGGTCCTAGAGCATTTCCACCCTATAGCATTAGCGTTGATTAGAACAAGAGATTAGAGACTAATTCCTAGTTATTCTAATTATAAGTCATAGTATACATTGATTAGTGCAATTACATCTAGCAGTCATTGTATCAATTATATTATATCTTCACACAAGAGATATTTCTAAGGCGGATTAAGAATAGAGCGTAATCTAGCCTTGAAACCGGGTCTTACTAGGCCTATATTCGGGGAGTGGACTAAAGAGGACTCAACAGGAATATCACACCCACGATCTACCACTTGATGTCCCGGAGTATAGGGTGCATCCGCAGGTAAACAACGTATAAGCACCACGCTTACACAATGTCGACCACTCACCCTCTAATCACAAGAATGAGCGCTATACAAACATGTGCTAGATATATAATCAAAGTAGACAATGATCATTATAACTAAGAATATATAATCGATTAAGAATAAAGTCATATCAAGTAGAACAATATGATCAACTAGAACAAAAACTAGAAGAACAATAAGAACTAGATTAAGAACACGATGAACTAGACGATGAACTAGATGAACTAGACAAACAAATAGAGCAAATAGATCAATAATGTCGATACAAGAGAGAAGTATAAGGCTTTACCGAGCCTCCTCGCGACACGATCCAGAATCCAAGCGAAGCTTGCCTCCTCTAATTCTATTCTATCTAGCTATGCCCTAGGTTTGGTGGAGCTCTAAGGTTATCCTTTCAAGGGGCACCTCTTGCTATGATTCTGATTGAATATGGAGAGGGGAGTCTGGAGTCTGGTTATATAGTTCGGACGGATGAACCATGACCCTCGGATCAAACCGACATTGATCGATGGTGGAGATGCGTAGTAGAGTTCGGTTGGAACGCGTTGCGTGAAGGAGAATGGGCTTTGAGCCTCTAACAGGTCGGCCAGCCTAGGGGTGGGGCCGGCCGGCCCCCTTGGCGGCGTCTCGCCTCCCACTTCGTTCTGGTGTCTTCTAGTGTCTTCCATGTCCTTCCTCTGCCAAAGTTTGGTCTGTTTGCGCAATTAATTGTATCATGATAGGTTTCTCCTCGTCCCAGATCCTATTTTAATCCCTAAAATAATTTTATAAAGCTATGGAATTCTATCAGTTTAGTCCCTAAAACTTATGGTGGTGATGGTTCTAGGATGTTCTAGAGACTTCCCAAGTTGTATTCCACCAAAGATGTGATATCTTTCTCTTTGGAACGCCAAATATAGCAAGTGCTATGTCTGTTTCGATTGTCTTGATGAGCTCTTTGTAATGGTGCACTATGTTTCATCACTTGAGATACTTTTATATGGTGAAATATTGAATATCCTGCAAAACAAATGAGAACACCAACACTCGTTTGAACTCGTTAGAATCAAACCCTACAACTATGTTTTATAAGTTTTTATATCAAATCAGGCATTAGTTGATGGTCTATAGTTGACATTAAGGACTATCAATAGCTGCCATGGGTGGGGCCCTCCATGTGAACCTTAATTGGCTTTTGGTCAAGGGTGACGACACCTGTTCACACGGGTTCAACAAGGCTTGTCTGGAAAGACTCGCCTTCCGTGTCTTCTGTTGTGGCATGTGCTCTCATGTGTCCAATGTGCTATGTCTTGTAGGTTCTTGCATGTCAAACTTGTTTAGTAGTTTCTAATTTGTAGTTTCTTTTGGAGAAACAAGTTACACTTCAAAACTCCTTTCTCGAGAGGCTTCGGTTCAGACTTCACTCCAATGCTTGGCTCTTCAGCTAGTAATCGACATGGAAGTGGTGTAGTTTCTCCAAGCGTTTGGGTTGACCACCATCTATTGTTGGTCCTCATATTTAACAATTGGAGGGATGAAGCCAATCTCTTATGTCCTGTGAAGCTCAATCAACATCTATGACTCAAGACTACTAATCCTCAAAGACATAGACCGGTAGACAGCGGAGGGGAGCATCGGCTGTTCTATCGGAGTGCGATAAAGAGGATCCCTAGTGTCCCTAGTTCTCTTTTTAGGCCCGGCGCCCCCAACGAAGACGCTTCCTATGTCCTTTACAGCGAAAGTGCAAGTTCATGCCTGTTGGACCGCTCTGTTCCTTTGTTTGGGAACACCTTTGTTTGAGTCACAGTGATGACACTTTATTCGTAGTCTTAGTGCCACATGTGTCTATTGGGACTAGTTATCCCAAGCCCACGTCCATCACCCCCATCATCGCACGCCACCCCTTGATTTGGCTAGCATTTTTGTCTAGTCAAGGGCAATCTGTGGGCGACAACGAGTGGACATTGTTGGCACTATAGCTGGACTCACACCGCGGTGCTGCTAGGAACATCCCCTCCCTACTGATGCCACAGTGCTGGTTGGTGTGACTGCTATGGGCATTGCTCATCACCTGCAACATGCAAGAAATAGAGCGAGGGTAGAGTGGTGGCGCTAGGTGGAGATGAATGGGATAGAGGGTGTGGTTTTAAATGCGCGGTCAGAGATAGACCCGTTTGCTGGTACCTAATAGGTAAATTAGTGAAGTATGAAGCTAAAAAAATGGAGGTGACCATATTTCGATGCTTTGTAGGCGTGAGTCAAACCTAAACCTACTTGTGTGGTTATTGTAGATTCTCTTCTCAGGTAGCAAATGCATACATGTAACGTTCCAGAATTCTCTAGACTATTTTACTTGCCGGATGAGCGTAGTTTTTTGGGGTTTTTTCTTGGTCCCATGCTTGTTACCTGCCAGACATTTGGACCTACACCTCTTATAGCATAGTATTAATTAGCACATAAGGGAAGCGATGATCTGATAAAGATTTTAAGTGTGGGTATCTTGATTGTGTTTCATCCCTAGACATCAATTTAGTTGTTCTGCTTTCTTGTATCTTTAAACATCATCTGATTAGATCACCACCAAAATGTACTGCCATTGTCTAGGCTTCAATGTTGTCTAACATGTTAACAAATAACAGATCTAGATTAGGAAATGCTACTGATCCAATATGGAATACATGCCATCACAAACACCCAACACATATATTTATCTTAAGGTGGCAAACAAGAACATTGGATGGTACATAGGAGAGAATACACACAACAAAACACAAAGGTACTTAATAACATCCATGCTAGGATGGCATAGAAGCCTAACAAAATAAGATACTGGAGACCATGATTGTAGGTGGACGCAAGAAGCCCTACTGGGCTTCTAGTTGCACATGCACTGGTATTAGCGATGGTATATTTGTTGGATGGTACATAGTATTGTACCATAGGTTACAACGTCCTCAAGGAGACTGCTAGGATAGCATAGGGCTCCAGACATAGTACCTCCACACTTCCTAGAGGCCTTTGGTGATTGCGTCCCTGCCAGGAAGTGCATAAGTATATGTTAGTGAGACATTCGGAAGAGGACAGAACAATGGTTGGAGACTAACACAAACCAAGGAGCATGCATATCTTTAAAGACTCCCAGTAGGGATGTATGTAGGGGTGTTCTCCAGCACAAGGCTAAATAGTTGTTCGACAAGCTGTACATACCGTGGGTCTGGTCCAATAACTAGAGACGCTCTGCTCCAATGGACGTAAGAGGAGCTGCTAACGAAATGATATCACCATAGCTTGAACAGATGGAGCCGAGGCAGTCCATAAGTTTTTTTATGAGACTTCAATAGGTTTTCCATCTGTACGCGCAATGTATCATACCTAGTTTGAACAAGCTAGGACTAGCACATGAAGTGGTTCAGTTTCTTATATGTTTCCTTGAAGGCAGGATAAGTCAGATCATTTATGCAAATATTCATCCTTGCTATAAAATAGCAGATTGCTTGCTCAGAAACACTTTCTTGTGCCTCATAGTTGGTCATGCAAGGGACGCTCTAGAAAGTCTAAACTTCCAACATGTCCTTGTTGCCCTCTTTGGAATGAATCTCAATGCCAAGCCAGGCCATCATTTTCTTGCTATCCACCTTCACTGCTCCCTCGGCGCGAATAATTGCGCCTATCTTGTGAAGGATCTGTCTTAGCATGCTTTTGCATGATATGTCAAGTACAACCAGATCCTACACCAAAGTAATGCAAATATGAAGAGTCAGAATACATTTGCGTGTATAGGTGGACCCAGGGAATTAGCTAACACTTGAGCTCATATACGCACGGGTCACATCGCAATTAATCACGGTGCACAAACAGCGGTGTCATGGTGCGAATAGTGTTAGCGAATGGCGGTAGATGATAACCAAGTACCATCATGCTTGATTATAAGCCAACTAAATAAAGAAATACCTTTGGCACTGGGACATGGGCATGCAAACTATCTAATGGAAGTGGTGGAACGGGGACATGGCATCCAAACCATCCGATGGAAGTGGCGGCGCTGGTTCCTCGAGGACGCTCTTACCCTTATCCATGTTGCTGATGACACTCTTACCCTTATCCATGTTCTTGCTAGATGAGTGGCAACTTATTGTTTGAGATATATAACATACACTGGTGCACACATAGGCTACATAGCTTTTAGATTTAAAACAAAAGCAAATATAGTTAGGACTTCATGTTTACTTTTTTAATACCAGTGACGGCAACCAGACTATAATTATATTTGTTCTAGATAAGAATTCACACCGGTACATGCTAAGCTCTGCAAAGAGGACCAAATAAGATTAGGTTGTTAAAGTAACATTAATGATTTGACAACAGATGTTCTTGTAATTAATCTATTGGACCACCGACTGGCTGTGGATCAGTGAGTGCTATTTTCCTACCTATACCAAAAACTTATCGCAAGAAGAAATTTGGAAGGCTAAATTACCCATTGCTGACCTATGCCTGCTTGTAGACTAATGGTGCAGTCCTAGACCTAGAACCTGCCATATAAATAGACAAGTCTACGCAGGTGGAGTATTGCCGGTGGACATGAACCCATGGGCAGGTGAGCTACATGCACGACAAGGATGAGCTACCTAAATATGTTGGTACTGGTAATAGTATGCGCCTTCATTGAGATGCACCTCAGGTACACCACCAAACTGGCAGGGCATAGTACGAATGCCGGATTCTATGCATTGCTAGGAACACGCTAGGCCCATTCTTATGTCTATGTCAGCCTGAGCAGGTGCACACGAGTCGTACCTTATGTTCACTGGCAAGGCCACCTGAGGGCTCTTCTAGGCGCGGCCCCTACCCTACATAGGTTTTTAGGACTCTATGCCCGCGTGTAGGTACACCTTAGCGCCACCCCCTACCGTAGATAGGTTTTGGAGCCTACCCTAGGTTTTTAGGAGTCTGTTGGTTTCAGTATGTCTATGCGTGCACAGACATCTACATTTTTGTCTGGCTACATGCATCCATCCACACCATGACAGAACATGCATTACCCCTTATGTATTGGACCATTCATCCTACTGATGCTAGTGTAGATGCATGGCCATATTTTACTTACTTAGTTGCTCTATTACTTCCATTGACCAGCTTCGTGTACCTAACTTCATGGACAATGGTGGAAGCCTCTGCCACACAAGCAACGATAGTTAGCAGGAGCTCATTTGTAGCCCCACACTCATTAGGTAAGGTGCGCACACACACACAAACAAATATATATGTATGCAAGTTCTAATATGTTTTAGGCACACTTTGTTGAACAATATATTAATTTAGTTTGCAAACCCTTCCATTAGAGTTTGATGGATGTGATATACAGAAGCCATCATTGGGGCTTGTTGCCTAACTTACAAACTCTTTTATTAGGATTGTGTGGTGGCTATATGGGAAAGGAGATTATTCATGCAACCAATGATTTGTCCCCTATAATAGAGCTGCAGTGGCAACATCTACGGCAGCACCGTGGCCCTAGGCATGGGTTTGGTGGCGGTGGAGCTCGACATGGTTGCTGGGGCCACGGATCTTGTCATGCTCACTGGAGCAGTGGAGCCATGGCTGAGTGCCACCTACGTGGCCGGCCGTAGATTTGGGCGAAGGGGCGAGAGAGACAAGTGAAAGCCCAAGTTTGGTTTTGGTAATTAATGACACCATGTTGCTAATGCCATGTGTTAAGTGTTTTGAGTTAGGCATAAGCAACACATGTGATGAAGGTGTGTGTGGCAAGGAGTGTGGCCACAAGATCACAAAGAGATGGTGCATGGACACGAAATGATGATCATGGTGGAGATGCACATAAAATGATGGACATGATGATCAAGTGAAGAAAAAGGTTCTAAGAGCGCAAGACAAAGGTATAACCATAGGGTTTTCCTTTTGCTGGTCTAAGATGAGTAGAGAAGTGATTGATCGGGTTTAGGATACATAGCCGATGATCAA
Source organism: Saccharum hybrid cultivar R570 (assembly GCA_038087645.1). Taxonomy (NCBI): domain Eukaryota; kingdom Viridiplantae; phylum Streptophyta; class Magnoliopsida; order Poales; family Poaceae; genus Saccharum; species Saccharum hybrid cultivar. The sequence goes on along the minus strand of JAQSUU010000693.1, from coordinate 130,038 downwards.
GAGGGGCAATCACGATTAGCTCGGGAATCAAGTGCCACTAGATCAATGTCCTGAGCATATGCATTAGGATCTAGTAGAGAATTTTGTGAAATGCTAACACACATGCACATGGTGGTGTACACTTGGTGGTGTTAGCACTTTTACGAAGTCGAAGGAGAAAAGGAAGCGAACAGAGGTCACTGTGGTAACCGGACGCTGCACTGGACGCGGTCCCGGTTTGACCAGACGCGTCCGGTCAGTTCAACACGGCGCAGCGAGGGTTTGTGACCGGACGCTGGTCTGGCCTGACCAGCGTGTCCGGTCAGTTCAGCTTGGCACAGAAGAAGAGCGCGCAACCGGCGCGTCCGGTCCCTCAAGGAACCGGAGCGTCCGGTCAGGCACCCAGAGGGGCAGAGCTGGTCGCAGAGCCGACTGGACGCGCGTCGCGTCCGATCACATGCGACCGGACGCGTCCAGTCGCGGTGGGAGCTCTCTGGACAACGACCGGACGCCGGGTGCAGCGCGTCCGGTCAAACGCTGAAGCGCGTCCGGTCACGGCAACGGTTACTTCTGACGCGCACTGTTCACGCTTGTCCTGTAGTGACCGGACGCATCCGGTCACCCTGATCGGTGTGTCCGGTCATCACGTTTTGCACTGTGTCGTCCAGTAACGGCTAGCTACGTACCCCTTCGCTATAAATAGAAGTTGACCGGGGTTTGAGGGTAACTCTTGCACATTTTGAGACCTAGAGACATCCTTGGAGCTAGAGAACAACCCCTTCACTCATCTCTTTGCTTGGTTGCACATATTGAGTGAGATTGAGTGAGATTCAAGTGCATTGCTTGAGAGTTGCATTCTAGAGGCACTTGATCTTTGAGTTGCTACGGATTTCTTGTTACTCTTCCGTGTTTCCCGACACGGTAGACGGCTTGGAGCAGTTGAGGTGATTGAGCTCACAATTGAAGATTGTTGGAGCCCTCACCAAGTGTTGTAATGGGTTATTGATCCTTCCCCGCGGGAGTTCACAAATTGGATACTCTAGTGGAGCTCGTGGCTTGGAGGATCCCCATCTTGCGTGTGGTTGTGCGGCGCCCGCCGAGGGCTCGACTCTTGATAATCGATTAGCTCGCGAACCGACAAGTGGGTGCATCGCCACAATGAGGAGTAGCTTGCCAGGAAGCAAGTGAACCTCGGTAAAAATCTTGTGTCATCTCATTGCCGAGGATTTCTCTTGTGGTTGATCTTTGTGATTGATTCTTCGAGTGCATTACTTCTCTACATCGTTGGTATAAGAATCAAGTCACTTGCTCTTTACTTTCTTGTACTAGTCCTAGTGTAGTTTGCTTAGTGTAGCTTTTTTCATATAGGAGTAAGCAGATTAGTGACTTAGTCTTGTTGGTGTGTATTAGAGATCATAGCCTTGCTTCACTAGAATTGTATAGGTGTCTTGCATAGTGTAGTTGAGCTAGTGCTAGAATTAGCTTAGCCATCTTTTATACTAACGTGGTTGTTTAGTGAAGCTTGTAGATTTTTAAATAGGCTATTCACCCCCTCTAGCCATTTGGACCTTACAAGTGGTATCGGAGCTGAGGCACCGTTTATTTGAGGCTTAACAACCTACGGTGAAGAAGAAATGGCTCAATTAAGTTTGCACATCAACAACTCCAAGAAGACACCTCACTTTGATGGCACAAATTATGCATATTGGAAGGTTAAGATGACCGCACACCTCAAGTCAATCAATAGAGAAGTGTGGAAGGTCACTGAAATAAAATTTGAGGTTGCTAATCCGGAAGCACCTACACCGGTGGAAGAGAAGAAGCTCCAATGCAATGACATTGCCATTAGTGCTCTTCATGAGTCACTAGATGACAAGACATTTGAGCAAGTGAAGAACATTGAAATTGCTCATGATGCTTGGGCCAAGCTTGAAGAAACATTTGAGGGCACCGAAGGCACAAAGACCGCTAAAGCATATATCTTGCAAGAAAAATTTTCAAGCTTTAAGATGTAAGATGATGAGAGTGTACCGGAAATGTTTCATCGGTTGTAAGTCATTGTCAATGAGCTCAAGGCACTTGGTAAGGAAGTCAACGACAATCAATTCTCTATGAAGTTCTTGAGAAGCTTGCCCAAGAGGTTTGATACATTGATCACCGTGCTAGTGAGGACCACATTGAAGGATTCAACTCCTCAACAAATATTTCAAGAGGTGATGACCGATGATTCATATAGAGAAGATGATGAGAAGGATGAGTTGGTCAAGAAGAAGAAAGAAAATGAGAAGAAAGATGATGAAAAGAAGAAGAGTGTGGCATTCAAAGCCACCACATCCAAGGGCAAGTCCAAGATTGAATCACCAAATGATGAAGACTCAAGCTCTTGTGATAGTGATGACATTGATGAGAAGATGGCTCTCTTTGTCAAGCAATTTGGAAAATTCATGAAGATGAAGGGCTATCGTGCAAGAAGGAGGAAGAACTCATCTAAGAAGAATGAGCATACCATGAGATACTTTAGATGCCATAGCAAAGATCATCTCATTGCAAAGTGTCCTTATGATAGTGATGATGAAGATGCTATCAAGAATGAGAGGAAGAAGCAAAAGAAGAAGCAAGAAAAGAAGGAGAGCTCTCATAAAAAGAAGAATGATCCTCATGTTGCTACATGGGATAGTGATGATTCCTCAAGTGATGATGAGGATGACAACAAGAGCAAGAAGAAGGGACATGCTAGCATTGCCATCCAAGAGAAGGTCTCCCTCTTTGACACTCCATCGTGCTTCATGGCTAAGGCCGCTAAGGTATCATCCGACGATGAGAGTGATCATGATAGGGCTAGTGATAGTGATAGTGATGATGATGATCTAACTAAATATGAACTAATCACTATGCTAGAAGATTACACTCAATATTTTAAAGAATCTAGAAAGGAGTGCAAGGGCTTGCTTAAGGATAAGAAAAACCTTATGCAAGAACTTGATGAGCTTAGGGAATCTTATGAGAGTCTAAAGGTAGACCATAAGAAGCTTCAAAAGTCTCACTCTACGCTTGAAGAAGCTCATTCCTCTCTAGTTGAAAAATGTGAAAACATGTCAACTAATGTTGAGAAAGCTAAAACTTGCAACATAGGCATATCATGTGATATAATTGATGAATCTTTTCATAAGCCTATTGTTGTTGCTCCCACTAACCCTTCATGTAGCGCATCTACATCATCCTCATCTAGTAGTGATGGTTTCACTTGTGACTCCACACTTATAGTTGAGAATGAAAATCTCAAGAAGGAGGTAAAAGAGCTCAATCACACATTAGCTAAGGCTTATGGTGGTGAGGACCGCTTGCTTATGTGCTTGGGTAGCCAAAGGGCATCTCTCTATAAAGAGGGATTAGGCTATAACCCCAAGAAAGGCAAGGCTACTTTTGCTCCTCACAAGACTCGTTTTGTGAAGAACAATGGTAGCTATTGCAAAGTGTGCAAGCAAGTTGGTCACATAGAGCAACAATGCATGAACAAGAAATTCAATGCTAATGTATCCTCAATTAAGCTTGATTCTTTCTATGTGCTTACCAAGGGTACTAATGGTGTTCATGCTAAGTTCATCGGTACACCATGGATGGGCTCAAAGAAGAAAGTCATTTGGGTACCAAAGAGCTTGGTCACTAACCTTGGAGGACCCAAACAAGTTTGGGTACCTAAAAAGAATTGATCTTGTCTTGTAGGTCAATTACAAAGCCAGAGGAAGGCATTGGGTGCTTGATAGTGGGTGCACTGAACATATGACTGAGGATTCTTGTATGTTTAAATCAATTGATACAAGTCAAAATGGTGGTTTTGATGCTATCACTTTCGGCAACAACAAGAAAGGCAAAGTCAAGGGGCTTGGTAAAATTGCTATCTCAAATGACATGAGCATATCTAATGTGTTGCTAGTTGAGAGCTTGGATTTCAATCTTTTGTCGGTGGCACAACTTTGTGATCTTGGCTTTAAGTGCATATTTGGTAGTGATGATGTTGAAGTCATAAGTGTTGATGGATCAATTTTGATATTCAAAGGATTTAGACATGGTAGCTTATACTTGGTTGACTTCAATGATAGTGAGACACAATTGACTTCATGCTTGCTTAGCAAATCTAGTATGGGATGGTTGTGGCATAGAAGGCTTGGTCATGTTGGAATGAAACAATTGAATAAACTTTTGAAGCATGACTTAGTTAGAGGCTTGAAGGATGTCACCTTTGAGAAAGATAAACCTTATAGTGCTTGTCAAGCCGGTAAACAAGTTAGAAATGCACATCCTACCAAGAGTGAAATGAGCACTTTTAAGGCATTTGAGTTATTGCACATGGACTTGTTTGGGCCAACAACATACACTAGTATTGGTAGAAACAAGTATGGTTTTGTGATTGTTGATGATTACACTAGATACACTTGGGTGTTCTTTCTCTTTGACAAGAGTGATGTTTAGGATCTATTCAAATCTTTTGTCAAGAAGGTGCAAAATGAGTTTGAGACTACCATCAAGAAGATTAGAAGTGACAATGGTAGTGAGTTCAAGAACACAAAAATTGAAGATTTGTGTGATGATTTTGATATTGGACATCAATTCTCACCAACATACACTCCTCAATCCAATGGTGTAGTTGAAAGGAAAAATAGAACCTTAATTTATATGGCTAGATCAATGCTTAGTGAATACAATATGAGTCATTTATTTTGGAGTGAAGCCATCAACACGGCTTGCTATAGTAGCAACCATCTCTATTGCCATGGGAAGCTTGGGAAGACACCATATGAGCTATTGAATGGAAGAAAGCCCAACATTGCATATTTTATAGTATTTGGTTGCAAATGCTATATTCTCAAGAAAGGCACTAGATTGAGCAAGTTTGAAAAGAAATGTGATGAAGGATTCTTACTTGGTTATTCTACCACAAGCAAAGCATATAGAGTTTGGAATCTCACAAATGGCACCTTGGAAGAAGTTCATGATGTTGAGTTTGATGAAACCCAAGGGTCTCAAAATGAAGCTCAAAACTTTGATGATGTGAGAGGAGATTAATTATCAAATGCAATGAAGAACATGGACATTGGTGATGTTAGGCCAAGGCAAGTTGATGATGATGATGATACTCATGTGATCAACCAAAGTGTGCAAATTGATACAAATCAAGCAAGCTCTAGTGGTACTCACAATGAAGCTCAAGATCAAGGTCAAGCAAGTGGAAGTAATCAACTCCCAATACTCCAACCGACCAACATTGCAAGAGATCATCCATTGGATCAAATCATTGGTGGAATTCAAAGTGGTGTTTAAACTAGATCAATGCTAGCATCTTTTTGTGAGCACTACTCATTTGTGTCACTTGAAGAACCTAAGAAAATAGAAGATGCTTTAAAGGATTCCGATTGGGTAAATGCCATACATGAAGAACTAAACAACTTTGCTAGAAATCAAGTTTGGGAACTTGTGGAAAGACCAAAGAACTACAATGTAATTGGCACCAAATGGGTCTTTAGAAATAAGCAAGATCAAGATGGCATGGTTGTGAGGAACAAAGCAAGATTAGTAGCACAAGGATACACTCAAGTTGAGGGTCTTGACTTTGGAGAGACATATGCACCGGTTGCAAGATTGGAGGCAATTAGAATCTTATTAGCATATGCTTGTGCCCACAACATCAAGTTATATCAAATGGATGTGAAAAGTGCATTTCTCAATGGGTACATAAATGAGTTGGTCTATGTTGAGCAACCTCCTGGTTTTGAAGATGACAAGAAGCTCGATCATGTTTTCAAGCTAAAGAAGGCATTGTATGGTTTGAAGCAAGCTCCTAGAGCATGGTATGAGAGATTGAGGGACTTTCTTCTCTCTAAAGGGTTTAAGATGGGAAAGGTTGACACCACTCTCTTCACCAAGAAGCTTGGAAATGACTTGTTTGTGTTACAAATCTATGTTGATGATATTATTTTTGGATCAACAAATCAAGACTTTTGTGAAGAGTTTGGAAAAATGATGGCAAATGAGTTTGAGATGTCTATGATTGGAGAGCTTAGTTACTTTCTTGGACTTCAAATCAAGCAAATGAAGAATGGCACTTTTGTAAGTCAAGGGAAGTACATCAAGAACATGATCAAGAAGTTTGGATTGCAAGATGCTAAGCCAATGAGTACACCAATGGGCACTAATGATCAATTGGGTGTTGATGCTAGTGGCAACATGGTAGATCAAAAGCTATATCGGTCTATGATTGGAAGTTTGCTATATGTCACCGCTTCTAGGCCGGATATGATGTTTAGTGTGTGCAAGTGTGCAAGATATCAAGCCTCACCTAGAGAAAGTCACTTGAAAGTAACCAAGAGGATATTGAGATATCTTAAGGGCACTCATGATGTTGGATTATGGTTTCCAAAGGGGTCTAATTTTGAGTTGATTGGATATTCGGACTCCGACTATGGTGGATGCAAGATTGATAGAATGAGCACAAGTGGCACTTGTCAATTGCTTGGAAGGTCTCTTGTTTCATGGTCATCAAAGAAACAAAATAGTGTTGCACTATCTACCGCCGAGGCCGAATACATTAGTGCCGGTAGTTGTTGTGCACAATTGCTTTGGATGAAGGCCACCTTGAATGACTTTGGAATCAAATTCAAGAATGTGCCATTGTTTTGTGATAATGAAAGTGCTATCAAGATGACACAAAATCCGGTTCAACATTCAAGAACCAAGCACATTGATATTAGGCATCACTTTATAAGAGACCATCAACAAAAGGGTGATATTAGCATTGAGAGCATTAGCACCGAAGATCAACTAGCCGACATATTTACAAAGCCACTTGATGAGAAGAGATTTTACAAGTTGAAGAATGAATTGAACATACTTGACTTCTCCAACTTAAAATGAGTGCAACCCCACATTCTTATATGACATGCCTCTCCTCCGACATAGCAAGGTAAAGTTGTTTGGCATATCATCCATACTTTGCTAAGGACATGGTTAGAACATTTAGACATATTTGCATGATAAATAGGCTTATTCATGAAAATCAAATGATTTTGATGTATATATGGTATCACTATTGCTTCTATGTTTGATTGATCTAGTGGTAGCATATGACATGTTTGTGGGCTTGCAAACCTAGTGTTGAATCTATAAAATGAGCTCATGATGTGTAATTCAACATGGTCAAGATAACCCTTATAATTTATGAGGTGTGAAGAAGCTTGTCCTTGGATCAAACTGAATTACATATTCTAGGCAAGTGATCTAGATTGAACCATAATTTGGACTCCCTCATATTGATTGACTTAATTCTCACTAAAATTGGCACCTTTTTGGTGATTATTGACAAAGGGGGAGAGAAAAGTCACAAAGATAAAAAAAAAGTTAAGTTGCAAAGGGGGAGAAGTAAGTCACAAAGATATATAGTAAGGGAGAGAGAAATCAAAGATATGACATTGGAAAGGGATCAATTAAAAATTGAGCACACAAGTAGGGGGAGAAAGCTCATGAATCACTTGTTGTATTTGTATGTGCACTAACATGATGAATTGTTACATTGCAAAGCTTCAATTCATATTCATGCTTGTGTGGTGATTGCTAAAAATAAGAACTTGAATGATGAATTGATTAGAGTAGCTTTACAAGTAGTGTCTAGACACTATTTGCATATAATGTTGATCTCACGGGGTACTTTAGTGTTTGTGTTCTTTACAAGTGATGTATTACAAGTGGTGTCTAGCTGCATCGATGCTAAGGATGGTATATAAAGACAACTCCGATTGGTATCACGCTTCAAATGTCCATTCTATATACCTTAGCATCAATTTGATAGTAGTAACTCTCCCAAAATTCAAATTCATACGTATGTGCACAATTGAACCAAACTCATGGAAGCACATATGTAGGGGGAGCTAATACTATCGAAATTGAAAATTGATGTCATTTCATATCTTTGTGATGGTTGTCATCAATTACCAAAAAGGGGGAGATTGAAAGCCCAAGTTTGGTTTTTGTAATTAATGACACCAAGTTGCTAATGCCATGTGTTAAGTGTTTTGAGTTAGGCATAAGCAACACATGTGATGAAGGTGTGTGTGGCAAGGAGTGTGGCCACAAGATCACAAAGAGATGGTGCATGGACATTAAATGATGATCATGGTGGAGATGCACATAAAATGATGGACATGATGATCAAGTGAAGAAGAAGGTTCTAAGAGCGCAAGGCAAAGGTATAACCATAGGGTTTTCCTTTTACCGGTATAAGATGAGTAGAGAAGTGATTGACCGGGTTTAGGATACATAGCCGACTATCAAGAGGGGCAATCACGGTTAGCTCGAGAATCAAGTGCCACTAGATCAATGTCCTGAGCATATGCATTAGGATCTAGTAGAGATCTAACATATCGCCTTGAAAATGTTTGTGAAATGCTAACACACATGCACATGGTGGTGTACACTTGGTGGTGTTAGCACTTTTGCGAAGTCGGAGGAGAAACGGAAGCGAACGGAGGTCACTGTGGTGACCGGATGCTGCACCGGACGCGGTCCCTGGCGCAGCGAGGGTTTGTGACCAGACGCTGGTCTGGCCTGACCAGCGCGTCCGGTCAGTTCAGCTTGGCGCAGAAGAAGAGCGCGCAACCGGCGCATCTAGTCCCTCAAGGAACTGGAGCGTCTGGTCAGGCACCCAAAGGGGCAGAGCTGGTCGTAGAGCCGACCGGACGCGCGTCGTGTCCGATCACATGCGACCGGACGCGTCCGGTCGCGGTGGGAGCTCTCTGGACTCTGATCGGACGCCGGGTGCAGCGCGTCCGGTCAAACGCCGAAGCGCGTCCGGTCACGACAACGGTTACTTCTGACGCGCACTGTTCACGCTTGTCCTGTAGTGACCGAATGCGTCCGATCACCTTGATCGGTGCGTCCGGTCATCATGTTTTGCACTGTATCGTCCGGTAACGGCTAGCTGCGTACCCCTTCGCTATAAATAGAAGTTGGCCGGGGTTTAAGGGTAACTCTTGCACATTTTGAGACCTAAGACATCCTTGGAGCTAGAGAACAACCCCTTCACTCATCTCTTTGCTTGGTTGCACATCTTGAGTGAGATTGAGTGAGATTCAAGTGCATTGCTTGAGAGTTGCATTCTAGAGGCACTTGATCTTCGAGTTGCTACAGATTTCTTGTTACTCTTCCGTGTTTCCCGACACGGTAGATGGCTTGGAGCAGCTGAGGTGATTGAGCTCACAATTGAAGATTGTTGGAGCCCTCACCAAGTGTTGTAAGGGGTTCTTGATCCTTCCCCGCGGGAGTTCGCAAATTGGATACTCTAGTGGAGCCCGTGGCTTGGAGGATCCCCATCTTGTGTGCGGTTGTGCGGCGCCCGCCGAGGGCTCGACTCTTGATAGTCAATTAGCTCGCGAACCAACAAGTGGGTGCATCGCCACAACGAGGAGTAGCTTGCTAGGAAGCAAGTGAACCTCAGTAAAAATCTTGTGTCATCTCTTTGCCGAGAATTTCTCTTATGGTTGATCTTTGTGATTGATTCTTCGAGTGCATTACTTCTCTACATCGTTGGTATAAGAATCAAGTCACTTGCTCTTTACTTTCTTGTACTAGTCCTAGTGTAGTTTGCTTAGTGTAGCTTTTTTCACATAGGAGTAAGTAGATTAGTGACTTAGTCTTGTTGGTGTGTATTAGAGATCATAGCCTTGCTTCACTAGAATTGTATAGGTGGCTTGCATAGTGTAGTTGAGCTAGTGCTAGAATTAGCTTAGCCATCTTTTATATTAACGTGGTTGTTTAGTGAAGCTTGTAGATTTTTAAATAGGCTATTCACCCCCCCTCTAGCCATTTGGACCTTACAACAAGGGGAATGGAGATATTGCTCTGCTTTCTCGCCCACAAGCTAACAGGTGACGAAGAGCTTGTGGACGTCGCTTGGCATTGCGTCGGCTCATACGTACCCCTGACCCATTGGATCAATGGTTCTAGCACTTCAAAAAGGTTCGGTCGACCCAAAACAACAGAGCTAAATGGGTAGAGTGGGTCAGGAATTGGGTTCACCAATTACGACCCAGTTGCATCAGTAGGCCACGCTGCCTCTTCCTTGGTTAGCGAGAGGAAGCCTGGAAAATTGAATGAACATGCATACAAGGACAACACAAAGATTGCAGCTGCCCTTCCCAGATAGAACTGTTACTACGATAGGAGAAATTTTACGTCACATGACTTCTTCCTTTACATCCATAAATTTACTATCAGCTACTCCTTTACACGTAGAAAATTTACTATCAGTACTCCTTTGCATGCAGGAAATTTACTATCGGCGGTAGGAATTTACAATGCATCTGATTCCTTGCATGAGGCAGCTAAAAGGAGGAACATAAACACAGCATACAGGTGACTGTGAGAAATAGGACAAGGTACGGTTCGGTAGGTCATAAATCTCTTCCAGTGTTCACATTTACGAGACAGTACAGGTTGTCTAGCATACCAATGTCATTTATGGGGCAGTATAGCTTGTCCAATATAGCAATGCCGTCTATCCTAGAGGAACCCAAGTCCATTAAATAGCCATTCTTGGAACCACAGTGCATACAGTTCGTGCATCCTATGAATTGAGTCCCGTATTGGAGTCTAGAAAAAATATTGTACAACATGCTAAGTGCTGAGCGCATGGCAGGGTTACTTGCCAGTTTTTTGCCATCCTTAGTCAAGAGAACACCAGAAAATGAAAGTGGAGAACTCCATGGAGCCTACTCAAGAGTCAAGACATCGTGCATACAGATTAGAGAAAATGAAAGACAAGCACCCTTAGACCTTAGTCAAGAGAACACCAGAAACTGGCTATAAACCTGAACGAGTCTGGAATTCTGGATCCAGTAAAGCGAGACCCAAAAAAAAGAGCACAATACACTGTAACTCAATAATCACGAAATGAAAGGTATTATGTCATTTTCGGAAATCAATAACTCAGAATCTCAAATATTTGTGGTGTGTGCTGTAGTTGGGTTCTTATCCCATTTTCTTCTTAATATAATGAAGCATAGCTCTCCTACGTTTTCGATAAAAAAAAATGAGCGCAACCACAGCCGAGTAAATCTGGAACAATAAGCAAAGGTTAACTGTATCCACTGAAGAATTCAAGCTGTTACAACTCGTAACTGTTCTATCTATCTATTCGGTGAACTAAACACCACAAATATCCAATACGCCTTACTACTACGCAGTGAAGTCTTGTATTCTTATACTTCACAAACAAAAAGACGTGAACAACAGTGGTTCATTTCTCGTGAAGCCAACTGAAGTTGTAGGGCAGTACGCGTACCATGACAAGTTGTGTCAACAGATAATCATGCCCTCAAGTAGAGAGCTAGAAATCCCTCCTACCACAGGGTCCTCAAGCAGAGAACCAGAAACCCATCCCTAGACAAACCTCAACTAGCGGAGTAGCGGCTAAGAAAGCAGAAGACAAGAGAACCATTGCTGCCCAGCCCAGAGAAGGCTTCAGACCTTCAGCTCATCGCATGGACATCAGTATGCGCCTTTGGACAACTACCTTGGAAGGCTGAGCAGCCTTTGGAGTTTCCTTCATATGACGCCTAACCATCTTTTCAATCTGCTCCATTGAACTTGACAGTTTCTTCTCCAGATCAGCGGGCCATGGATCATTTGGCTTGGATGCAGCCATCTCCAAGGAGCAGTCTGATGGAGAGGAAGATGCCTCTTGCTTGTCCTCAGTCACAGAGGTCACACTGTTTGCAACAGCTGAAGTTGAGCCAGGACCAGAGGCAACAACACCCAGTGTTTCTTGAGTTTGCGTGCTTTGAGAATCAGGATCACTACGCTCTGCATGTACTGGAGTTGTTGGATCCACAGGCTGTGAAGGATCTTCATTCCATTGGATATGTTGCTGAGCCGCACCCTCCTCTAGGCAACTTCTTTTCTCAAGAGCCTGTAAATTGCAGTTAGTACAGGGCTGTTTAGTTTCCCAAATTCATCCTCAAATTCTACTATGCAAAAAGAAGATTCCCCATCACATCAAAAATGCCGGCATATATATGGAGTACTAAATGTAGATGAAATCAAAAACTAATTGCACAGTTTTGTTGTACTTTGCGAGACGAATATTTGAAGCCTAATTAATCAATGTTTGGACAATTATTAGCAAATAAAAACAAAATTGCTACAGTAGGGAACAGGCTGCTGGCCCCTATTTGGCCATCTAAACACGGCCACAGCAGAATATCTCAGGGGCTACATGATGCATCTAGATTTGGTAAGTGAAATGAGTTCATATGAGGCGAGTAACTTTCGAGTGCATCAGCAAACAAAAGCATGGACTATCTATACTAAGTGAAATGTGCTCATATGAGGCAAGTAACTGTCTACAGCGAAACAAACAAACTTTGCTGAGTTTGAAGCAAATTTTGCTAGAAAATCAAAATAACTGTCAATGTCGTAAGCAACAATGACTCCGTATTTATACTAATTCTTTATATGGCAACAGTATAATTACTTGTCCACAGGGAAAAAATTCCAATCCAGTGGATACGTACTGGATTAGCCTTCAATGATTCAAATCAAGAAATTTACATCGCACAGTATGCAAAGATGCTTTACATTGTGTATAAGCGAAAGCATAAAGATACTTCCATAGTTTTAGCATTGAAAATGACTGAACCAGTAAAACTTCAGAACTGAGGGTGTGTTCACTTCGCGAAAAGTAGGTGAAAAGTTACTGTAGCATCTTTCGTTGTTATTTGGCAAAATTTGTCCAATCATGGACTAACTAGGCTCAAAAGATTCGTCCCGACATTTACAGACAAACTATGCAATTAGTTATCTTTTTTATCTTCATTTAATGCACCATACATGCGTCGAAAGATTTGATGTGATAGGTGGAAGAGGAAATATTTTGGGTTGGGATGGGGAAGTGAACAAGGCCTGAAGAAAAGATACCAAAATATAATGTACTAGCAAATATGTTGAATATACTGAGAACGATATGCGCACTCTACAGATAAAGCAGAACTGAAGTTGCAAATATCCCGAATAGATTCATGAATGTTGAATTTAAATGAATGGGCATCTCAGAAGCGAGGAAGAGAGCCAACATTGGTTTGATAGACTGCTGCAAATAAGATCCTCTATCCAAGCATTCGATAGAAATGTAAGTTGCCAGTAAAGTCTTCAAGTATACTCAACTAATATACCACCTATGGTGACATATGTGAGATAAAAGTATACTCTAAGTGAGCTGGGTTTTTTGAGTCTTTATAGTTTCTATGACTAAAACAGGTAATGCAATTCAGCAATGTATTTAGTGAACCTCTAACATGATAAGTTATTCAGTGTATGATGACACTGCATTTACAAGATTGCAAAGAAAAAAAAAGGAACAGAAATATATATTAAATGATGAAAAAATATCAGTAAAATTGACCTTATTACTAGCTACCTCAGTCCCAAAATGTAAGTCTTTTATTGTCCTAAGTCAAACTTCTTTTACTTTGACCATGTTTATACAAAAATGCACCAACATCACAACATCAAATTAGTTTCATTAAATCCACCATGAAATAAGTCTTAATAGTGCATTTATTCAGTATTGTAAATGTTAAATATTTTTCTATAAACATGGTCAAAGTTATAAAAGTTTGGCTTAAGTCAAAACTGAAACAAATTAAATTTTGAAAGAGAGGGAGCATTAGACCTTTCTCTGGTTTTAAGCACATTTATATTGCTGGCTATATAAAGTGAGAATTGCAAGAACCAAGCAGATAGAACAAAACGGTGCAGATTGGTCTAAGACAATCATTGCTAATCCATTTGAACTATGCTGAATTTTATGTTAATCACTTATCACTGCACTAAGCATAAAAGGCATGCTTTAACCTGCAATTTCATGCTACTGTCATTCTCAGTCAAGTCATGGTGACAGTGTGCCATAATATTAGTTCTAGCATGGCAAAGTTATGGCATAATATTAGCACAAAACAGACACAATATTTAAGGAGTTTATAGAATACCCCCATACAGTCTAGGGAAATAGGTCACCTTTATGATTGGTGTGATGTCACAGAGTGGGGTCCTTGGGTACCAGTCAGGTAGGGGGCTCCTCCTCTTTGGTTTAGCCCTCGCTGCACCCGCGGGTGGCACACATTTTCCTTGTTGCTGAAATGTGTTCGGACCCGTCGAGCCAGCGGCTTGACGGCGCCCTTCGCCAACAAAGCTCCTGGTGATGCCACCCTCCTCCTGATCAAAAAGCCACCAGCAGAGTTGCTGCAACCGCCGGCCTGCTGGCAGTCCTCAATTGAGGTATCTTGTAGTCCTGCAAGAAGTTTGTATAGCACATATCGGTGGGGACAGTGATTCAGGAACCACCTAGACAATGAATCAGCATATCAGTAAATGGACCAAGAAATCATCAGTTTTCTTACACTTCTGCTCTCCTTCTGCCCCAATTTCTATTTCTCTTCTCCTGGATCTATGCAAGGAATTCTTGGTGCCCTGAGCACTATTGATCTTCCCCTGGATGCATGAAATGAATTGTCGGGTGAAACTGCCAAATTGGCAAGAAGAATTGAGAGAGCACGTGAGCAACCTATTCACCAAAATCTACGCACCTTTGCTTGGCTTCCGCCTCTCCGTAATTTCTTCCAATGTCAATGCGATCCCTTCGACTCTAGGACACCTGCAAGAAAAACGCAAGGCAAACAACAACAACAACAACAACAACATAGCCTTTTGTCCCAAGCAAGTTGGGGTAGGCTAGAGATGAAACCCAAAAGAGACGAGAAACAGGGAGACACATAAAGGGACATAAAGGGCACAAGACAAAAGATGTCACGGTTCAGGCACGTTGATTGCTAATCTCCAAGCGCTCCTGTCCATAGCTAAATCCTTGGGGATATTCCACTCCTTAAGATCTCTCTTAACGGAATCGTCCCAAGTTAATTTAGGTCGGCCTCTACCGCTCTTTACATTATCGGCCCGCTTTAGAACTCCACTACGCACCGGCGCCTCAGGAGGTCTCCGTTGGACATGTCCAAACCATCTCAAGGCAAACGAGAGCAACAATTTAGACAAGAGCTTTAAGAAAACCATCAAAATCATGCAAATCCCAATCGCTCTACTCATAATCCCACCTCAATTCCCCATCCTTCGCGGGTATTCAAACCAAAATAACCCGACAAACACGTTAGAACAAAGCGACCGAGGCTGAACCAACAAAATCCCCCGCGAGAACCAATCAAATCCCCCCCTGTTGTCCTTCAATTCTCACCTCGAACAGGTTCCCTCAGCTCCTGATCGTGCCTCCGAATCCTTACCCTTCCACAGATCTGCGATAACAGAACCAAAAGAAGAACTGCATCACTGAACCGCTCGAAAAGATGCAAGAACACAGCCGCCGGAGAACAGCAAAGATTCCTCACAATTGCTCCGCTTCTCTCCGAGCCGCGGCGATCCGGTCCCCACGACGCAAAGATTCTCTAGGGTTAGCCTCCGTCTACTGAGCGGGATGTCCCTAAACCTATTTGAAATGGCGAAACAGAGATAGCCGTTGTACCGTGTACGGCGCCCTAGGTGGACCGTTAGCCACATCTGGATGTTCGTGTGGTGAGGGCGTGAAGCGCAACCGATGGACGGACAGGATGGATCCGGTGTATGGACCAAGCATGTGCAGTTGAGGCTCTGCTCGCAAGTGATGGCTGCCTTTAAGGGCAAAAAAAAATCGCCAGCAACTACTTCTACATATTTAGGACTGAAAGAAAATAGCTATAGCTACAACGCTGCTGAAGTAGCACAAGCGAGCATGTGAAACGATGGGTCTGAAATGGCAAAGCCCCGGAGGCCGAAACGAACGGTGTACGACGCGTTTGGTGGATCTTGATCTCGCCGTGGTATGGTCTGTATGAATTTTGAATTTTGGGACCATTGGCCTCGCAGAGATGGTGAGAGGGTTAGACCATATTTGGATTTTTTGCTCAAACTCACCTTACTTCACCAGGCAAGAAATTAAAATAGATAGGGCATTTAGTTCCTTTATCTGCTTGCCTTGTTTCCGTATAAGCAAGATTTTTCATTGCTAGCTCAGGAGAGCTAATTTGGCTTGCCTAGACTAACAAAGCTATTCTTATTGGGCAAATCTAGACAAGAAAGTCTAGCAAGGAAACCAAACATCTCCAACGAGACCCCTAAACTAGCTCTTATCTTATTTTTTAAAAAATAAACCTTCTGTTGTGAAACAGTGAAATATCGATGTGGGTGAATCTCGATAGGCGTAATCACTGTTGAAACACGTGGTCACTAATTACAAAAAGACAAAACACATCGAGATTTGTAATGACCACGTGGGAGGGTAATTAACGGGAGAATCTAAGGGGGCAGCAGCATTGCCTGCCCATGGTTCTATAGATAGGAGCTTAGGTCGGTCTCCTTTTGTAGATGGTAACTAAAACCAATGAATGAAATAAAGAGCTCTCGTCCCCTCTTACATCTATGTGTTCTCTTGGTGTTATATTTTGTCTCTGTGTGTGCGTATTACAAGACTGATTTCTCAATAGTTATCAGCACGAGTTCTACCAAGCTAAGGGTAAGAAAGGTGATAAATCGATTCTCCTATATACAGATACGACGAACAAGCTCCTTACCTATGGATGTGCATACAAGCACCACAGTAGTTGAGCATGGCTTAAAGCCATACCTCACTGGTTGTCTGAAGCAGCCAGAGATTGACTCTGTTGAATCAAATAAACACTCGTCGGTGTTTCAGCAATGCTCAGCAACACGAAGGCGGCTTTGATGCCGTTGCCGTCCAAAATGTCAGCCCTGAAGTGTTGAGCATTGTGAATCCAATGGCCGCCGTCCTGAAGACGCGCACGCAAAACGAGACTACCCCAGCATCGGCTAGATGTTGTTAATCACCTTGGGCTACATCGCCAATTCAAAAGTGCACAACTGCTATTATATAGGTGGCAAATGGAAGCCCAATAGACCAACTTGATGAATATATCAAGATTGGTGAAAGTATTGTGTAGTTGAGTGCTTGAAGTGGTTTTGTGAAGGGAGTGATTGAAGTATTTTGCGTGGAGTATTTGAGGAACCCAACGATACAAGGTATTCAATGCTTTATGGAGATTGACGAATGTCATGGGTTACGTGGCATGCTAGGGAGGATTGGTTGTGTGCATTGGCACGGGCAAAGATGTGCTTATGCATGGAATAGGATATATACCCATGGTGATCATGGTGTACCTACGATCATTCTAGAGGAAGTAGCTTCGCACGATCGTGGTATATGGCATGTCTTTTTCTGGTGTTGCTCGATCCAACAATGGTATCAACATGCTTAACCAATCAGATTTGTTTATCGAGCATATGAAAGGAGAAGCTCCTAGGTGCAGTACTATGTCAAATGAAGGCAATATAATACTGCTTATTACCTAGCAGACAAAATATATCTAGAGTGCCATGTTTTCGTTAAGCCAATACATGAACCACAATCAGATAGATATAAGCATATACTTTTTGCACAAAAGCAAGAAAGGGCCATGGAAGGATGTTGAATGCTCCTTTGGCATTTTTGCAATCTCGCTTTTGTATTTTGCGTCAACTAGCACGTCTATATGAGCAAGGAGATCTTGAGAATATCATGCTTGCTTGTATAATCCTCCGCAACAAGATAATTGAAGATGAGAAGGGTATAGGGCAGGTTCCACTTGATTTGAATGAGGAAGCAAACACATATACTTTTCAAGCAGCTACAATCTCTCATGGATAAAACCCAGAGATGAAAGACGTACTTCAAAGAAATGCCATCATACACGATCGTTAAGCATATAGAAAACTTTAATAATCTGATTTGATTTATCATATTTGGCAAAAGTTTGGGAATTCAAATAGTCAAACTAACTAGGTACATTTTTTATGATAAACTAATGATTCATATCTTGAGGCTTCCTTTAGGCATGATTAATCTCCTAATCAATTTGTCCACCATTTTATAACCTAAAATTATTGCTTTAGTGTGCAAATAAATTGGTAGCTCATGCTTGTTTATCTTTGTTCTTCTTGGTTATGTTTGTCACAAAGAGTAGATTAGTTATTTAGAAAGATACATGTATGGCTCCTCATCCTTTCCCCATTGCACTGAATAATGATTTTCTAAAATTCATTGTTTATTATTTTTTCCTTGTAGACGAGTACCAGTGTGACCTGATGGTTTTTGGAGTATCTGTACAACCTACCTGAGATGACATGGACCTCAACTACATGCCTAATGAGAGATGATGGATGATGCCACCTTATTATTTTAATATACATATAATGCTTTAGTTATTTTGTTATCAACTATATGTGCTATCTATTATCTTTATTTATTAATATATGTTGCTCTGGAAACATACTTACGGATTGCTATGATTAATATATGGTTCTCTTGTAACATACTAATATATGGTTATCTCGAACTATTAGCTAGGCGCTACAAAGAAATAATAGTGCCGACTATGCATAGGAGGCTATATGGTTGCTTACCAAAGTTGATCAACTTTTTTTGCTGCATTTAAATTAGTACTACAGAATTAACATTCACTGCTGATTCTAATGGACCAACAGTGAAACCGGCAGTGGTAGTGTGTCACTGCCGGTTTGTGGCTTAAACCAGCAGTGATAGGCAGCCCGGTAGTGATATTGGGGTCATCACTGTAACATCCCAGATGTTAAAAAACAATTAAAAGTTTGATCATGAGCATCATGAAGCATAATCAACAAGCATTAAGGCATTAATGCATTCATGTTTCAAGTATAGCATACATATGTTGCAATTATGATGTTTCATATGTTGCATGAAATGTTATCATTGATATCAATTAAGGAACTTTGTGAATTTATATATGTGAAATTGCTTAAACAAGTAAAATTTTGTTAAAATAAAATTTGTAGTACAAAGTGTGCTTTATAATGTAGAATCAAAAAGTGATGATGTTTTTAAATCAAATATGTTTAATTTGGAGCCCAAAGATTGGATTTAAGACTGATTTTTAAACTTAGTCATTTAAGCCTAAGTCCCTGAAATTCAGTGTTTAAGTTCAAACTTTGGTGATTAATTAAAATGAATTTTCATAAATAAAAGTTGTGCAATTTTTGTTTCAGTGATTGGTGTGATGTTTGAACTTTGTTAATGTGCCATTGTTTGTCTTGATTGATCACTAATTAGCTTCTAATTAAATGCTCAATTATGCTTAACTAAAACAAGATTTCAAAACCCTAACTGAACCCAGTTTTTCAGCTTTGATGTACCCTAGTTCCCTGCCCTAATTCTCTCTAACCACTTAGAATAGGAGATGGTTCTTAAAGCAATGTTGGAGATATCCGTAAGGGGAGCAACTTTCATTTTTGGAGATCATCGAGTTCGTGTTTGGAATCGGGAGAACAAGAGAGAAGAAAAAGGAGTTTCAGTCGATGAACAGTGACACCAGAAGTAGCTGCCGCCGACGCCACCGCCTTCACGCCGCTTCCTCGCGCGTGGACACGCACATGCTTCGCGGTGGCAGCGCAAGCAGCTACTAGCGTGCCTAGACGTTTCGCCCGTGTGCTCAACTCGCCCATAAGATGCGAAGCCACCTGTCGTCTTCTCCCTTTTCCCCTCTCTGCTCACCGCCGAGCTCCTCGGTTCGCTGGCCAATTCACTGACATCAAGTTCCTCCACTCAATTGCTCATGCACACAGCTCCGCCTCGCCCTTGCGCACCTCCCTAGCCTGCTCACGTTGCATGTGGCTGCCGAAATCTTCCCCGGCGCCAGTAGCCGCCGTGGGTGCGTCGCCATGGCCGTAGTGCTCATCCCGCCGTAGCCAAGCTCCTCCGAAGCACCTCTTTTTCCATCCATTTGGTGTTCTAGCTCCCTTGTGGTGCCTTGATGCTCATAGGATCGTTGCTTTTGCCAGGCACGCGCCGGTCATGCTGAAACGCCGTGACGTTGGTTCGCGCCGCCGCACATGTCGTCATCGTCAGCACGCACCTCCGCTGCACCACCGCCTTGCCCTTAGAGCCGGTCAAGTCGCGGTGAGCCTCCCCATGCCCTAACGGACCCTAGCCGAGCCAGTCTTGCATCGAACAGTGCACCTGCCGCCGCAGCGCCATGTCGTGCGCTGCCATGGCCACGGCTGCACACACCCCTAACCCTAATCTGCCCGTTTGAGCCCATAGGTAGATGCGCCAGGTCGTAGGGGTCACGTAGATGTCGTTCCCATCGCCGGAAACCTCGCCGCTGGCGAGCTACACCGTGTACCCGCCGGCCTCTGCTTGGTCAAGGCTAGGCAGGGTTGGTTTGACCCCTGGTCCCGTCCGTCAGAGGCTGGGGGTAAGAGTGGGGTAGGTGAGAAATGTTTTTAGCAGGTTTAATCATCTTCAGAAAATATTAAAATGTGTTGATTCTTGTAAAATTCATAACTAATTATAGGATGATGCTAAAAATATGAAATTAATTCTATAGCTTTTTTATGATGTGCTCTATTAGGGAAAAATATGAAATAGGCATTTTCAGTACTTTTGTTATACTTAAAAATTACCTCTTTTAATTAATAAATGGACCTTCCATGACTTTTATGGGCTAAAATAATTATCATTTAATCATGAAACATTTTTGTGTATGCTTAACCTGTTAATTCCTGCCTTCACAAAAAGTTTGGTAATGTTTTTATAATTATAAATTGGTTAATTAATTTAGGTGTGTTTAAATGCCTTTCCTTTATTTAATAAATGATAAGATGAATTAGGAAAATACTTAAATAACTTTGGTGTGTTTTATACTTTGATTGTGGACCTTGGAATACCCAAACCCCTATTGTTCCATGCAACTTAATTGCTTTCATGATTCGATTATAATCCACTTGTTTATATAATAATTAAAATGACTTAATTAAATGTTTACTTTTATGAGTTCCTTATAATAATCATAGTTAAGGAAAATGTTAATCACTTTTTGCTGGTCCATGTTAAGTTTAATTCTTTCATGTTAATAACTAATTGATTTATTAGTTAAATGAAAAATGCTTTTACGATAACAACCCTAGTTCTTTAATGAAGGAAAGTTGTACTCAACTTTCTTAAGTTTGATAAGTTATGTTATGCGCTTGTGTGTTCCATCATGTTAAGCATACATCATTTATTACGAAGTCTGACTTCTACAGTCCCTCTGCAGAATCTAACATTCTCTGCAACACAGGCAAGTCCCAGAGCATAAATCATTCTCTAGTATTTACATATCTTTAATACACTTTACATCTTGTGAGATGTGCATTAAGTAATTAGGAGTTGGTCAATTACCGTTGATGCATGATTACCTCGATATTTAGGTATCCTTAGTTCTACCCTATTAGTATGAATAGGTCAATATCTCTGATGCTTAGTAATGCTTAGACTTCGTTAGAAGTCGAATGATGGTTTCATCGTTCGCGAGAAATAGGTTTACCTTATTCTTCTTGGCTCCATTTATGGGTTGTGAGAATACCGTGATAAATGATAATGTTAAATTGAGACCAGGCGGGACTTAATGTTATGGTAAGTGTTCTTGAGCGGATAGGTTTGCCTGGTCGTGCTTGTCCTGTTTATGTCAATTAAGGACCGTACCATTGTAGATCTATCGTGAGTCAAGACTTACAGTACTAGCCACATACCCTGGTAAGCCTGATACCTCGGCTATTCTATTACGAGAAAGAATAACCGCGCACTGGGAGTGGAGAGATGGCGAGAGTAGCATGTACACATCATGTGGATCTGTCAAGGACAAACGACGCAGGGAAGTGAAGTGATGTGCTCTCGGGTGGTGCAGGACTCGTTCACATTTTGGAGTATCCGAGGGAAGGTTGATATATATAGGTCTAGGACCTGCATATGTCATGTGGTAAGGAAACCCCTAGCTGGGCCTAATCGATTCAAATTATCATGCTCCTCGATTATGGAGACTCGATTCTCTGCTCTACATCGTAGTTAATCAATGGAAACATGGTTACTTATGGTTATGAGATGATATGAGAAGAGCTGAGATGATCAATGAAGTGATTGATTTAGACCAGGTGCAAACTGGATACTACTGATAAACTTAATATGAAGCTAAACCATTAAAAGTAAGGATCCACTTGTAGTAAACTTTCCTTTAAAATTTCTTCTTGCTTCCAACTTTCCTTTAAACCTGCATGACCTTGAAGTCTTTTCTTTTAGTCAGGTAAGACTTGTTGAGTATCCTCAAGCCCTCAAGTACTCAGGGTTTGTTAACTCCTGTTGCAGGTTTTGACTTGTGCTGCTAATCGAGCTCATGTCGGTGGGCTCGACATGATCTGGCTGCCTCATATACCTTTTAGGTGCTTCGTCTAAGTTACTTCCATAGTCCTACTCACCTTTTGAAACTTAAGTTAAGTTTTTACTTGAACATATTTTGTAATCTAATATTGTAAGTCTTCCGCACTCCGATGTAAGTTATTTTTGTATCAAATATTGTAATGTTGTGGTAACTCCTTGTTGACCTTGTATAAGTTGTAAAATATGGATGATTCGGGGTTCCTCGAGGACATCCGATAGACTACCGGAGTTATCTGGCTCTCGTGTACAGTAGTCAGAGGTCTTTAGGACAATGACAGGTACACGTGGGCTATATAATTTAGGCAGTTCTACCACAATCACCACCGATTCTTGGCTTGAACCGGCGGTGATACTACCACTGCCGGTTAGGGACATGATCCAGTAGTCATAAACTGCACAAAAAGCTTTATAATTTTCTCATATGATGTTCGATGAAGATGAACTTTATACCAAAGTTGTAGTACTCGACGAGATCTACATCTTCGTAGTTTATAACTTTTTATTTGAAGTTATTTTGATTATGAAATATTAGATTACAAGACTTTATAGAGTTAATGCCAAAAAAATCCATACGCTCTATGGTCATAAGTGAGTGTGTAGAGTAGTGGCAGGGATAGGAAAGGATCTTGGATGGAGAAACGATAAAAACAAATGTTGTATATCTCGAGCAGTTATGCAACTTTGTAGTTGACAACTTTTGATTTGAAATAATGTATCCAACGAAAATTACGTTTTAATTTCTCACATTTGAAATTTAAATTTTTCAAATGATCTCGGATGGAAAAACGATCAGACGAAAGTTGTAAATCTCAAAAAGTTGTACAACTTTATAGTTGACAACTTTTTCATTTGAAATTATCTATCTAAGGAAAATGACGCTTGAATTTCCTCAAATTTTTTAAATTTGAATTTTTCAGACGACCTGAGATGCAGAAATGACCAAAACGAAAGTTATAGATCTCAAAAAGTTATAAAATTTTGTAGTTGACAACTTTTTCATTTGAAATCATCTATCCATAAAAAATTACATTTGAATTTCTCACATTTGAAATTCAAATTCTTCAAACGACCTCAGATGGAGAAATGGTCAAAACCAAAGTTGTAGATATCGAAAAGTTATAAAATTTTGTTGTTGACAATTTACATTTGAATTCATTGAGGATCACAATACTCATTTCAAAATCAGATAAACATAAAATGGGATGGATGAATATCCCAAATGGACATAAGTGTCTTATGGGTGGAGTGGTAAGGGGACGAACGTGTGAAGCCTAAGGTCGTGGGTTCTGGTGTTGGCAGGCTAGTAGCGGGTGAAAAATTGTGTGACCTGTGACTTATATAGTTCATTCGATTCAAATGGATACCTGATTAAATAAAATATTTTGCTATTTTTACTTGACGATTTTGGTTTTCATCATTGCCACTTTCCCACTGCCGGAAAACAGCAGTGATCAGGGGTTTGGACCTGGCAGTGAAGAGTTGTTCTGGAGTAGTGAATTATCGTTTGTATAGAAACTTATATGAAAATTATGGGTTAAGAAAGATAGTTTCTACTAGATATTAATTCATCTCTTTCTCTCTTGAAACTACTACCTCTAGAAACTATGTACTGGGACTACCCTTACTAGTGCTACTTGTCAAAATATTTTGCATACGCACCGAGACATAAGATTAGTTGGGCGTCAAGAGAATTTTCATGTACCGGATGACGCTGCATGTGTAGAGAAAAAATAGCACACAAGTTATAGGTGGGGTGTAACGCTGTATGGCGTTGTGCGCGGAGAATAACGCATATCGGCTAATAGCGAGAAAATTTACATGTGCATGCATGTGCGCGGAGCCAGGCGATTTTAAGGATCCTAGACGGAAAAACGTTTCATGTAATTATTTGGAGGTGGAACCATAGTTTTTCCGAGACATAACCCAAGGGACATTTCTTAGAGCATGCAGTAATTAATCTGCTCTTTGGTCTTAACGGTTTTTTGAGTTGCGCCAACTATCTTGAGACAAAAAGTATAATATATACAAAAATTTAACAAAATGTAATTTTGTTAAAGTACTTTTTAAGACTAATATAGTTGTCTTAGTGTAATTCAAACTAAATTCTTTAAATGTTATTAATAGCCAAAGTTCTAAATGTTTAATCTAAACCTTGTCCGCAATGACAAGAATTATGGATCAGGGGGAGTATAATACTCGTATTAATCTTTGTCTTCTTCTTTTCAGCTTTTTTTGTCTAGAATCCTCGTTCAGTAAAACAGAGTGTTATCTACTATATCTAAATAGGAGAACCTCACTATAGGATTTTTCTACGATTTCGTGAAGCCCCGTCATCTAAGGGGCCCACAACCACAAGTTACTGCTTGGTTACAGCTGAAACGTCCCCTTCCCTTGCACCGATCGATCTACGGAATGTGAAGAGGCTGGCCAAAGTAGTTCATCCGCTAAAGTTTAATCCCTATCACATCGGATGTTTGGACACATGCATATAGTATTAAATATAAACAAAAAATAACTAATTGCACAGATTGTGACTAATTTGCGAGACGAATTTTTAAACCTAATTAGTTCATGATTTGACAATATGGTGTTACATTAAACATGCGCTAATGGCGGATTAATTAGGCTTAATAAATTCGTCTCGTGAATTTCTGAGGACTTCTGTAATTTATTTTATTATTACTATCAAACACTCCGATATGCCTTATGTGACGCCTGATGTAAGACCCCTAAATTTCAGCCCTAGATTTAAACATGGATCAGCAGAGAGAGAACAGAACAGAAACGCATTGATGGTGACGTATCAAGTGGATGAGCAACTCAGGTGCCAGTAAATTAAACAATCAATTTGACCCTACGGCTTCCAATCCATCATCGAGTTCCAACTTCTGATCTGGTGACAAACTGACAACACTGATCGAGTTCTGGACTTCCGATCCAATATATGTAAGTGACGTCCAGTGAGCACTGTCATGAACTGCAGCGACACACACAGGATCTCCAAATCCTTTCCCGGCTCCTCCATGGGAAGCAGCAGGTGCTTTTTCTTGGCTTGGGGAACGTGCTCAATCGGTGCTGCCGCCGATCGTCGATGATCGCTTATATTGGATGCCGTCGAGTCGATGTTGCCGGTGGTGAAGCGTCGAAGCCGCTACCGCCAGGATCATCAATCATCATGGTAAGTATTCGTGTTGCCTCTCATGCTTTCTAATTACTTCATTTAATTACGCAATGAGAGAAAACTGATGCATGCAGGAGCAGCGCAGGACATCGCCAACGATGCTTGTAACGCTCTCTCACTGCTACTACATTTATAAAATTAAAAATATATTTGGTTATTACAATAAGAAATCTCATTTGACTTACCCTTTCTAGATAGATTTTGTTTATTTTCATACATACAAAACCATTATTATTTTTTTTATATTTGCTCACTTTGAAATTAGTTACACCATAATTGTTGCGACTTCTACACCAATCTAGAAGAACTATCTACCGATCTCTCTATAAAATCCCCACAGCAACGCGCGGGGTATCATCTAGTTAAAGCAATTGTCTAGTCACCTCATCTCTATTGGCTTCTAGCATCTGCTGGAGGAACTACAAATGAATACATACAATTTTGGATACGACCATGAATATACACTTGAGCTGCGTGGATACTCACCTCGAGAGGTGATGTGCGTGCTTGTGGGCTTGCTATCCAGTGAGAGGATCGATGACAGCCTTGGGCTTGTGCGGCAGAATCGTCCAAAATAACATACTTTTGGAGACACTTGTCTTCCACTACACACTAAGTACCTTGAAAGTGAGCTAAATCAACCAGTTCTGTCAAGCACACCACAAGAGAGAACTCGGAAGTCCACATTTTTACATCAGAATCATAAATGGGAGATAAAACTTACAACATTCTTAGACATTTCTTATATCACTTTTAATATAACGTTAGAGTAATTCATCATCATTTGAATTTAACGGCGGAATGTAAATGTTATCAGAGTTTCAGTGGAAACAAATAATCGTTTGATGACAAGTTAAACTTTAACACGAAGGACATTTATATACATAAAATGGTAACGGGTTATAAATCTTTCCTTGTAAAACATTTTGGTGAAAGTTTTAAATAAACTCTAAGTCGGAAATCCTCACTAAGTCCACTAGGAGGTTTTCACATACATAGTCAGCTTTATCAACACCTGGCACCTGCAATAGGGTAGAACAAACCCTGAGTACTCGATCGTACTCTGCAAGACTTACCCGTCAGGAGAAAATAAAAAGACTCCAAGGGCTTGCAAGGCTATCTGACTTGTGGATTATTGCAACTACAGAAAGCATTACTGAGAGTGCATCTTTATATTCAAGTTTTATTAGCAGTCCTCATCAGTTCATTAACCAACTATGTAAACATCTATGCTACTTTCTAGTAAGAGTTGAGCAATCAGAACCATTTTATCATCTTCCATGTTCTAATTTTTACTACGATGCTAGACCATAGTCAAGTCATACCATCCCAAAAACGACGATTTGCGAATTAATGTAGCCCAGCAGGATACCCCGAAACACACGTCTCATCTGTACCCCGGGCCCAGACGAGACCAACCCGCTCCACTCCTATCAAGGGGTCCAGATCCCCGTCCAAACTGAGACTCTAAACGCCCAACACCTGAGGCCCAGCCTCAGTGCGGTGCTTAGACCTCCACCCAATAATCTACCCACAACAGTCGGTCTGAAAAGAACCATAACCCATGACAAGAGAGTAATAAGTCTTCCCGTCCCCATAAGCAATTATGTGCTCGGGATAATAAGTCTGTGACCTGACTACCATCCACAGCAACGGATGGTCCTCAATCAACATAGGCGGAACAATTGCAACCAGAATCTCGCTCAGGTGCCAACCAAGTCCAAATCTAATCCAAATACAGTCCCGCCCGGTCTCCAATTATTATTCATATATATTTATATTCCATGTGACAGGAACATGATAATAGTAACAATAATATATTTTCTATCTCTCACGAGTGACAGGTAATCACTTGACTTCTACCGGAATTCTATAGCATAGCAAGCTATACGATCCTATCATACTAGTAAGACTCATAGCAAGTGGTTTTCATTCAACTCCTTGAAACTTAATGTAACACCCCAGGTGTTTGGCTTCCTTAAGTGCATTGCATTTCATGAGCATTAACATTAATCATCTCATTCATGAGTGGGAGCATCATTCATTTCATGCATGAGCTTATAATATGTGAAACATGCTTTGGAAACATTGCCACATATGTTTATATTTCATGTGAAGTAAGAATTGAGTAGTGTGCAACACACAAGTACCTTATGTGCAATTTCCTTTTGAGACATGTCAACCACTTTAGTGTAACATAATTAGCAAGTGTTATGCAACACACTCATGCAACATGTGCAACATGAGCTTGCAACATTTGGGTGAAAGTATTGAATTACTTGTTCCAAAGTATGTGACACTAGGAATTTTGTGCAACCAATGTGTAGAGTGGCTAATTAGGTCTTATAACACCTTAATTACATTTAGGGTAAGTAGTGGAGCAATGTTCTTGTTGACCAAAATTACCAAATTACCCTTCCAAATGTTGTTCACTAAGTTTGGACCTCTAGAGTGATCTGGTTTGACCAATTAAAAAGTCTAGCTTAGATATCTTGCATGGAGGAGCAACCTTAAGCAAAGTTGTAGAGAATTTCATAAGGAACAAAAGTTCTAATATGGCCATCTCATGAAAGTGACCAGAACATGCTCAAAAATGGCCCACAAGTCAGTTTTAGAGGTTGTTTTGGGACTTAGCAATTTTGGCTAAGTGTGAAGCTGTAAACAGTTTCAATGTACCCCAATTTGGCACCTTATAACTCACAAACCAAGCCGAATCAGCCCTTGAGCCAATTGACAAAGTTGTAGTCCTCATGTAGCTCTACAATTTTGGTATTGTCATCTTCTGCTAACTCGAGCTGGATTAGGAGTAAAATGAACTCAAAATAGCTCAGCCAGTCACCATTTCGGACGCCGATTCAGTCAAACGGGTGGGTTCAGAAATCGTCGTGTCCGACCGGCCACAGGCCCGTGCCGACGCGTGGACGCGCGGTGGCGACCGTACGCCGGCCGTGGCCCCACCCGTCAGGTCACGGCGTCTTCAAGGGGTGCCACGGAGCCACCACTCACCCTCACTTGCGCCCCTGCCCTCTCTCTCGCCCTCTCCGAGCCAGAGCGGAGCACTGAGGCGCCATTGCCGCCGCAGGCTTCCTCGCGCTCGTGCACCATCGTCGTCGTGCCATGCCCCAATTCCTTCTAGTAGCAGCACCACAACGCCTTCCTCTACCATCTCCACTCCTGCCACGGGTCGTTGGAGCGAAGGTAAGGCCACATTGGCCGATTTCGCCACCGTGCCATGTGTGGGGCCTCGTCGGAGTCGAGGCCGCCGTGGTCAGAGTAGCTAGGACCCTCCCCAGCCTCCCTTTCTCCCTTCATTAGATCCCTGGTTCTCTAGTGGAGCTCGTACCGAGCTTAGACGGGGTGTTGTGACCTCGCCGTCGCCGGCGCACCCTCACCGGAACATCGTGTCCGCCTTCGTCGTTGGCAGGTGCGCTCCGGTGCGGCAGCTTTAGGGAAAAAGGCACGCCTAGGTGCGGTTTGGGGTGGTGAGCATGACGGTGTGCTCGGCTTCGTCGGAGGGGTCGCCGGCGGTGAGAAACCGCTCACCGGAGTTCTCCCACTGCCTCTGTTCCTCTGACCGGGGGACCGTCCTATCAGCAGCGGCGAGCGTGCGCGGGAGGCCGTCGCGGCCGCGCGCAGAGGAGTGGGCCGCGCTGGTGGGTCGGCCGGCCCAGTGCCCTTTTTGATTTTTGGAAAATCCAGTTTCTTTATCATTTTCACAGATTTGACTGATGTTTGTGATTTTCACATCTAGGGTTTGGTAGATCCAAAAATGGTGATCCAAATTTTGTTTGGCTCCAAATAAAGTGTAGCTTCTAGTAAAAATATCAAATGCTTATATGATGTTTATTTTCTAGAAGAATTAATTAGGGTTTTGAAATGTGTTTTAAATGGCATGCAAATTTGTTTAAATCATATCTTGAGCTTATGTGTTCCAAAAATTATGAAATTTGGTGAGTATGTTCTTTCATGTATATACTAGCTCTGGTAAAAGTTTGGAACCTATTGCTTGAGTAGTTTTCAAGTTATGATGTTATCATTTTATATTAAGAGATACTTGAATGAATTTTCATAATTTTTCTATAGTTCCAGTAAAGGTAAAATTTTGGGAGTGTTGTTCTTAGAGTAGAATGATACTAGGAAAAATATGAAATCTATTGTTTGACACTTTTCTTTAGGGTTTTCTATTTATGCAAAAATCAGCCTTTTTGGCTTGTGAATTTTGTGTAGGGAGTTTCTGTGAATAAATTTAGTTCAAAATTTTACAGTAGCCTCCTGGTAGGCCTGGGAGCCTCCTGCAATTTTTATAAAATTTTCTAAGCAGTTTGAATATTAGTTTAAATTCCCATTTAATTAATTAAGTAAATTAAGAAAAGGATGAAAATAAATGTTCTAGGTTGGCACACCTAACTTTCTGGTGTTTTTATGATATGTGTGAACTATTGGTATTATTGGTTCAGTCTTAGAGGAAGTTTGACACATAAATAAATATTTAATCTTCTTATTTCTAGGTTTTCTGGACAGCTAGTAGCATTTTTGGGTTTGACCCTTAATAAAAGTATTTGCTAGAAAACTTGTGAATACCAAAGTGGTATTAAACTGGTTAAACTAGCTTGTTTCAAAATTTAATGGTATTTGGCCTATTAGTCTAGAAGTTATAACGGTTTAAAGTGGCTATCCAGAAATGGCTACTCTCTGTTTGGAGAGGGCAGATTTCTGGAACTTTGGAATTTCGACTAGGTAAACTTTGGAATTAAGTGTTGAGGTCTGAAAATAAATTGTAGGGTATTTTATAAGCTTTCCAGATTGTCTTGTATCATGCCTTTAGGACTTGGAAATCTCCAGTTATAATAAGATTACGTAGCTGCTGTCCAGATTATGTTGTTACGACATCTGACGATTTGTTGCGGGTAAACCTAAGTGATATTGTTCTTGTGATTCTAGGTGTTAGGGCCCTAACTGAAGAGGAACAATTGTACATTAGGTTGTGTAGATTAGGTAAGTACTTCTCCACCGGAGAAGAGATTTGCACGTAAGATCGAAGTAATTTGAGTAGAATACTTAAATTGCTGAAATGCATTTCATTCCGAGCATATTGCATTCATTATGCATCCATGAGATTTATTGTGCATTCATGCAATAGGTGTACCGGAGGGGTGACACTCCTCGAGTTCGAGGGGGCGATTCCGGGGGAGGACCAGGAGCAGCAGAGGGAGCCCGAGGATCCAGCAGGCGAAGGAGTGCCCGCAGACGACCTACCTGAGTGCCCGGATCACCGCCCGTCCTCTTTTCTGAAAGGCAAGCCCCGGTGCATGCTGACCCAATCGTTTTAAATATAATTCTTGAGTACTTTTACTTGTTTACTGTATTAAGTTATAGGAGTTGTATAAAAACACTTGTTGCATTACACCTGTCCTTGTCCAGATATCTTACTTAAACCCGAAATTAGGTTTAGACACGTATAAATGCTTAGCCCTGCTTAGTCCGGTAGAAGTCGGGTGATTTCCGGTCATCCGCGAGATATAGGAATGGGTCACGAGTGGCTATGTTGGCTATCGTGGATGGAACCATGCCTAAAAAAATGAATTTGAGACCGGGCGGGAGTTCGATAGTGCAGCCGCAAGACACTTCACGTCTTGGGTGCGGAGCTATGCCCGTCTGAGTCGTTTAAGGACCGATTCGCTGTACGTCCTTGAGTCATGTTGAACGCAGTCTAACACTTAGTTGGCCGGATAAGTCGTTCCGACCGCGAAGCCGAGTAATTCGGTTCAGGCAAGGAGTCGAATGGTAGGTCGCATCTTGGAGGAGAGAAACGTTGTGCTTCAGGACATTAGCGTGAGACAAGGGGGGGTTAGAGTCCCTAGCACCTGGCAGAGTGTCGCCCTTGGGGATGCGACATCATTCGAACCCGCGACTCCTGAATCGTACGAAAGGTGGCTTGTGCGACCCTGGCAGGGGCCTGCGCGGTGAGTGTTAGAAATACCCCTCCAGCTGGATAGGAATTCGATTCGAATCGCCGTCGCTCCCGGTTAGTGAGCACTTGACTTGAGCAGCGGCAACGTAGATCTCATTAAAGTGAACAGATGGTTAAGTGAATGATATAATATTGCCACAATTTATACCTGCTATGGATATAAGAATATTATTATTTGATTATACTCAAGTGAATGTTTAGTACAGGTGCTAAGATAGATGACAGGTTAATGCTAAAAATAAATGCTAGTACAGGTTAAAAGAGTTAAAATTATTTATGCTTTTCCGCAAAAGGTAATGTCAGCCAACTCCACTTATGAAAGCCTTGCATGATCTTTGGTGTCTCTTATTTTCCATTTCGATGGGTAAGTCTAGCTGAGTACATTCATGTACTCAGGGTTTATTTCCCTCCTGTTGCAGATGACATGCTTTATCAGGGCTTCTGCAAGACCTGCCTCCACCCCGCGGGTGACGAGGACTAGATCACTCGGGCGTGATCGTCTGTTATGTACTTTCCTTAATGCTTTTGCGGGATGTTGATCATTAAGACTGGCAGTAGTATGTGAACTAATGTGTGTGTTATGCTTCCGCTACTTTATGAACTTGGTTTATAATAATTTGCGACTCCGTGTGTTGTA
The DNA here is from genome assembly GCA_038087645.1 of Saccharum hybrid cultivar R570. NCBI lineage: Eukaryota > Viridiplantae > Streptophyta > Magnoliopsida > Poales > Poaceae > Saccharum > Saccharum hybrid cultivar. Next base: position 97,904 of record JAQSUU010000693.1, on the reverse strand, counting down.
AAAGAACCTCCGCTCTATTTATGAAATGTAACGTGTGATGTGTATGTTGAATGATGCGATCTTGGTTGTAAAGGAGTTGGTTTGAAATCCTTCGTGGTTTCGATTGACTACCGGGATTATATGGGCTCAAGTTCGAAAATTTAAGCGTTTCGGCGCTTGTTTTTGTACTTGTGCTCTTATAATTTGGTCAGTTCTGTTACAGCTGGTACCAGAGCAGAATTCAATATTAAACACATCATACGTGTATTTGAAAACAAAAGGGTTTATTGCGAAAAGTGTTAAGAATCTAAAAATTATTTCTATAAGGATGCCAGTGATCACATCCCTTAGCCCAAATAAGGACTCTTAGGTGGCTTATTAAAAGACTAACTTGGGGGTCTTGTTTGTTTTTGTTTCGTCGTCCATACTGCGTGGTATTGTATGGATGCCATCCATTTTGGGTGGTAATGTATGGATCAAACACCTCGACGCTCTGGTAAGTGTGAGCTGGGAGAGCATGATCGTCCAACCGGCGGTCTAGGGTAGAGTAGTTGTGGTTACTTGCATACTTACATGTTCAAACCATGTAATTATAAAAGTACTTAATTGGGGTATATCTGTCGGGTAGTTGTGATACTAAAGTATATACATTAGGGATGTGTATATGGAAAGTATTTAGTTTACTGCTTACTTGTGTGCTTATATTGGGAAACTGTTGGGCTAAAATGAGATTTTCTGCAGGTACACTAACAGCGCAAACGAGTAGATCGATAGTTTCGCATATATGAGAGAATGTATGTATGCCACCGCCTAGCATTAGAAATTTATGATTCTACTAGGATGAGAGGGCGTACGGAACGTGCATGCATCATGTTTAATTCATGTCATACATTTTATTTTACTCCCTCCTTAAAAATTTCGATGATCCCGACTAAATTAAATTTCGTATCCCTAAATTACCCTCACTTAAGTCATGTCTTGTTGCTACAGATGGCTCGCACCAAGAGGACCGCTCGCAAGTCCACTGGAGGTAGGACACCTCGTCACCAGCTCGCTCCACGTGAGCCCCGCCCTGAGCCCACCGAGGTGGAAAGGTTGAGGGCTGAGTTGGCGGAGGTGACTGCTGCTAGAAATGCGGCTCAGCAACAGCTGGAGCAAGTGATACATGACAGAGATCAGGAGACACTTGTGGTCCAGCGGTTGACTGTGGCGAATCGCAACTGTCAGCGCATGCTAGCCCACGTGATGAACTAGCGGGATGAAGCCTGGTACGAAGAGAACGTTCTGAGAGCTCGTCAGGTGGAGCTTGAGCAACGGATTGAAGCTGCAGAAGAGTATAATGACAATCTTCATGAGGAAGTGCACCGCCTCAACAACCAGCTCAATCCTCTGCTTCCTCATGACAATAACGAGGATGAGGAGATGGGCTCGGGTGTCTTCATGGCTGAAGACGATGATGGCGTGGAGGTCAATGGACCACAGGATGTTCCACCAGAAGAAGAAGAAGAAGAAGAAGAAGATGGGGAGTTAAAGCCTGTTAGTGACGAGGATGGCGGAGAGATCTTCGACACTGACTCTGAGGACGATGCTTAGAGTAGTCATCGCATAGCTATGATGCTGAAGTTATCTTTTGTGCCCTCCTTGTGTGGGAGTGAGGCTTTGTAATAACTTAGCTTTTGGGATGTAACATCGAACCCTATGTATCCTGGATGTTAGTTTGAATGTGTTAAATTTCTGTCACAATTGGATGTCGTATTGTGTTGTGTTCGGTGATGGTGTCACGATTAGCACCCTTCGGTGCCGCGACGAAACCGATGGCCTCCTGTGGCACGCGACATAAGGCTGTGCTACTTGGCACGCGCTGGTATCGAGGTGGCTAGTCATGATCCACCATGGAACTCTACCAATGGGATGTCTTCTTGTGGTCATTTCTTGGTTAACCTTCCTAGTTGGCTAGAAGTTTAGAATGAATCCGGACACCCATTACATAAGGTCGAAATTCCGTGATATCAATGTAACATGTCCAGTCACGTTTGTGCTCCCTACATGCGAACCTTTAATAAATTCCATCTTTTCATCTATCTTGTTGTTATGACCATCGCATAATTGCGTCAATTGATGCACTTGATGGGTTTGTGTGGTTGTGATGAATTACTGTGCCTCGATTATTTGTGAATTCATTTTAATGAAATCAGTTGGCATATTTACACCATTCATCTACAAATTTCCCACAGCGTCAGTGCTCATTGGCTATGCATTTTGCAGATGGCATACAACCTCCGTCGTGGTCGTGGCGTTGAGGATGAGGAACAGCCACCCCCTCCTCCACCACCCACTCCGGCAGAATTGAAGCAAACGGTGGTTGAAGGTTAGCGCATGTTAGCTAAAGCTATGCGCCAGCTAGTAGACCGGGATGCTCGCCAGGGTCGTCAGGGACCGGCACCAAACTAGCATAGTGATTTCAAGGAGTTTCTAGATACCAAGCCCCCGCTCTTTAAGGAGGCGGAGGAACCGCTGCAAGCTGATGAATGGTTGAATACCATTGAGCAGAAGTTTCGTCTGCTTCGTCTGACTGAGGAGCTGAAGACTGAATATGCTTCTCACCAACTGCATGGCCTGGCTGGTATCTGGTGGAGTCACTACCGCTCCACGTTGCCTCCTAATGTCCCGATCACTTGGGACCAGTTTAAAATGGCTTTCCGTGGGAACTACATTCCTCCAGGTTTGATGGCTATAAAGCACACTGAGTTCATGAGGTTAACCCAGGGCAATAAGAGTTTGATGGACTACCTGCAAGCCTTTAACAATCTTGCAAGGTATGCGACTGAGTTTGTAGATACTGATGATAAGAAGATTGCTAGCTTCAAGCGTGGCCTCGGTCCAAAGCTGATGAAAACCATGGGCACTAGCAAATGTGCTACTTTCAATGATTTTATCAGTGATGCTCTGACTCAAGAGAACAATAACTCTATCTATGCTGCTTCTAAGAGCCGCAAGAGGGCACTTGAGGCAGGCGCTTCACAATCTCGAGCTCCAGCTGCCCCGAGGGCTCCTCCTCGCCCTCCTGCCACAAGTGCTAAGTTCCATCCCCCGCAAAAGAAGGCGCCAGTGAAGACTGGGTTTCACAAGGCATATACAGTGGCTCTGCCAAAGGGTAATTCTGGCCAAGGCAGCTCCAGTGTCCCTCCTAGCAACATGCCTTGCTGGAACTGCAACAAACCAGGTCATTGGTCTAGAAATTGTCCATATCCTAAGAAGAATACCAATCAAGGTGGTCATCAGGGGAATGTTCATTATAATAGTATTGAAGAAATTCCATCTGGTGAGGTAGTCACTGCTGGTAAGTTTCTAGTTGATCGACATTCTGCAGTGGTGCTATTTGATTCAGGTGCTTTGCATTCCTTTATCAGTCCTGTGTTTGCATTGAAGTTTGCACACAAACTACATACTGTTGAAGATGGGGGTTATTGCATTAGAGCGGCAAGTGGGAATATTTCCACAAATCAAGTAGTAAGAGATCTAGAGTTTAAAATAGAAGGACGAAAGTACCCGCTTACCTTAGTGGTTTTGCCTGGATTAGGCATAGATGTTATTTTGGGCATGAATTGGATGAGTCAGAATGGGGTACTCATTAATACATCCACCCGGGTAGTTATGCTCAGAGATCCTACGGATCAGAACGGTTTTCTAGTGCAACTTCCCAGGCAAATTGACCTTTTTAGGGAAGTTCATGCGGTGCAAGCGAAAACATTAGCTGATATTCCCATAGTGAGTGAGTTTCCTGACGTTTTTCCTGATGATTTACCGGGACTGCCTCCGGATCGGGATGTGGAGTTAAAAATTGAGTTGTTGCCTGGCACGACACCTATCTCTAGGAGACCCTATAGGATGCCTCCGAATGAACTAGCTGAACTTAAGGTGCAGTTGAATGAACTTTTGAAGAAGGGGTTGATTCGTCCTAGTTCGTCTCCGTGGGGATGTCCTGCTATCTTTGTAAAGAAGAAGGATCAGTCATTGCGGATGTGCGTAGATTATAGGCCTCTGAATGCAGTCATTGTCAAAAATAAGTATCCTCTACCGCGCATCGACATCTTGTTCGATCAGTTGTCTAAAGCTAAAGTTTTCTCCAAGATCGATCTAAGATCTGGCTACCATCAAATTAAAATCCGCCCGGAAGATGTTCCAAAGACAGCCTTCTCTACCAGATATGGTCTTTATGAGTATCTTGTTATGTCCTTCGGCTTGACCAACGCCCCCGCACACTTCATGTACTTGATGAATTCAGTGTTTATGCTCGAATTGAACAAGTTTGTGGTGGTATTTATTGATGACATCCTGATATATTCTGAAAATGAGGAAGACCACGCTGAACATCTACGTATAGTCCTCACAAGACTGCGTGAACATCAACTATATGCAAAGTTCAGTAAGTGCGAATTCTGGCTTCGAGAAGTACCTTTCCTTGGGCATGTGTTGTCCGATGGAGGAATTATGGTGGACCCCGCTAAGGTACAAGAAGTACTGAACTGGAAGGCTCCTATCTCGTTTCACAAGGTTCGAAGTTTTCTTGGATTGGCAGGCTATTATCGTCGTTTCATCCTGGATTTCTCAAAAATAGCCAAGCCAATGACTCAGCTGCTGCAAAAAGACACCAGGTTTGTCTGGACTCCTGAGTGTGATGCGGCTTTTCACAAACTGCAAACTCTCCTAACCTCGGCTCCGGTTTTGGCACAACCGGATATCAAGAAACCATTTGATGTGTATTGTGATGCCTCAGGCATAGGTTTGGGAGGTGTTCTGATGCAGGAAGGCCGAGTAATTGCATATACCTCTCGACAACTTTGGAAGCATGAGGTGAATTATCCAACGCATGACTTAGAACTCGCTGCAGTTGTTCATGCTTTGAAATCCTGGTGGCACTACATGTTGGACAATGTTTGCAACATCTATACCGACCATAAAAGCCTCAAATATATCTTCACCCAACTCGAGTTGAATATGCGTCAAAGAAGATGGCTTGATTTGATTAAAGATTATAATCTCCAAGTGCACTATCATCCGGGCAAGGCAAATGTGGTTGCTGATGCCTTAAGCCGTAAGTCTCATTGCCACTCCTTAGTTGAAAGTGATTTTCATCTGTCTCGCCTTCTACACCCAGCAATTCTGTACAACGTCACTATCAGTTGCACTCTCAAGAGTAGAATTATTGAGCTCCAAAAGACTGACACTGGTATATTCCACATCAAGCGTAAGATGAAAGAGCAAGAAACTACACATTTCAGGGTAGATGAAGAGGGTGTACTGTGGTTCAAGGATAGGTTAGTTGTGCCTAAGGACCGAGAGCTTAGAAATGATATCATGTCTGAAGCACACTCCTCTAAGTTGTCCATCCATCCTGGTAGCAATAAGATGTGTTACGATTTGAAGCCATACTATTGGTGGACCAAAATGCGGAAAGAAATAGCTGCATATGTTGCTCGGTGTGACACCTGCTGTAGGGTTAAGGCTGTGCACCTAAAAGCTGGATTGCTTCAACCACTTTCTATCCCAGGATGGAAATGGGAAGAGATAAGCATGGATTTCATTGTTGGACTTCCTCCTACTGTCAAGAACCATAACTCCATTTGGGTAATTGTAGATCGCCTAACCAAGTCAGCTCACTTCATTCCTGTTCGAGTACACTATCGTCCTACTGACTATGTTGAGTTGTACTTCAATCAGATAGTCCGGCTCCATGGGATACCTCGTACTATCATTTCTGACCGTGGTCCACAATTCACTGCTCGTTTTTGGGAGCACTTGCATCATCTTCTGGGAACCAAGTTAGTGAGAAGCTCTGCTTATCACCCCCAGACGTCTGGTCAGACTGAACGAGTTAACCAAATCTTGGAAGACCTGTTACGGGCTTGTGTTATTTTGTCCAAGGGTTCATGGGAAAAATGGTTGCCTCTAGCTAAGTTCTCGTATAATAATAGCTACCAAGAGAGCATTAAGATGGCCCTATTCGAAGCATTGTACGGTCGTAAGTGTAGAACCCCACTAAATTGGATAGAAGCTGGTGAGAGAAGGTATTATGGAATTGATTTTGTCAAGGAAGCTGAGGAACAAGTTCGTACCATCAAAATCCATATGGCTGTAGCTCAAGCTAGACAGAAAAGTTACGCTGATCGCCGTAGAAAACCGATCGAGTTTGAAGTTGGAGACTTCGTGTATCTGAAAGTTTCCCCTATGAAGAGTGTACAACGTTTTGGTGTGAAGCGGAAGCTTGCACCGAGATAAGTGGGTCCTTTCCAGATCATAGGAAAGAGTGGTGCTGTCGCATATAAGATCCAGTTACCCCCTGAAATGAGCGCCATTTTCAATGTTTTCCATGTATCCCAGTTAAAGAAGTGTCTTCGAGTTCCGGAAGAAAGAGTTCCTTTAGGAGATATCAGACTAGAATCCGATTTGACTTACAAAGAAAAGCCAGTCCGTGTGATTGACACTCAAGAGCGGGTAACTAGAAGTCGAGTGGTCAAGTGGTATAAAGTAATGTGGAGTAATCAGGGTAGTGAGAGTGATGCTACGTGGGAGCGAGAAGACTATTTACGTGATGGTTATAAGGAATTCTATCAACAATGGTACGCTTTCCAAATCTTGGGACGAAATTTCTATAAGGGGGGAGGGCTGTAACACCCCAGGTGTTTGGCTTCCTTAAGTGCATTGCATTTCATGAGCATTAACATTAATCATCTCATTCATGAGTGGGAGCATCATTCATTTCATGCATGAGCTTATAATATGTGAAACATGCTTTGGAAACATTGCCACATATGTTTATATTTCATGTGAAGTAAGAATTGAGTAGTGTGCAACACACAAGTACCTTATGTGCAATTTCCTTTTGAGACATGTCAACCACTTTAGTGTAACATAATTAGCAAGTGTTATGCAACACACTCATGCAACATGTGCAACATGAGCTTGCAACATTTGGGTGAAAGTATTGAATTACTTGTTCCAAAGTATGTGACACTAGGAATTTTGTGCAACCAATGTGTAGAGTGGCTAATTAGGTCTTATAACACCTTAATTACATTTAGGGTAAGTAGTGGAGCAATGTTCTTGTTGACCAAAATTACCAAATTGCCCTTCCAAATGTTGTTGACTAAGTTTGGACCCCTAGAGTGATCTGATTTGACCTATTAAAAAGTCTAGCTTAGAAATCTTGCATGGAGGAGCAACCTTAAGCAAAGTTGTAGAGAATTTCATAAGGAACAAAAGTTCTAATATGGCCATCTCATGAAAGTGACCAGAACATACTCAAAAATGGCCCACAAGTCAGTTTTAGAGGTTGTTTTGGGACTTAGCAATTTTGGCTAAGTGTGAAGCTGTAAATAGTTTCAATGTACCCCACTTTGGCACCTTATAACTCACAAACCAGGCCGAATCAGTCCTTGAGCCAATTGACAAAGTTGTAGTCCTCATATAGCTCTACAATTTTGGTATTGTCATCTTCTGCTAACTCGAGCTAGATTAGGAGTAAAATGAACTCAAAATAGCTCTGTCAGTCACCATTTCGGACGTCGATTCAGTCAAACGGGTGGGTTCAGAAACCGTCATGGCCGACCGGCCACAGGCCTGCGCCGACGCGTGGACGCGCGGTGGCGACCGTACGCCGGCCGTGGCCCTACCCGTCTGGTCACGGCATCTTCAAGGGGTGCCACGGAGCCACCACTCACCCTCACTTGCGCCCCTGCCCTCTCTCTCGCCCTCTCCGAGCCAGAGCGGAGCACTAAGGCGCCATTGCCGCCGCAGGCTTCCTCGCGCTCATGCACCGTCATCGTCGTGCCACGCCCCAATTCCTTCTAGTAGCAGCACCACAACACCTTCCTCTACCATCTCCACTCCTGCCACGGGTCGTTGGAGCGAAGGTAAGGCCACATTGGCCGATTTCGCCACCGCGCCATGTGCGGGACCTCGCCGGAGTCGAGGCCACCATGGTCAGAGTAGCTAGGACCCTCCCCAGCCTCCCTTTCTCCCTTCATTAGATCCCTGGTTCTCTAGTGGAGCTCGTACCGAGCTTAGACGGGGCATTGTGACCTCGCCGTCGCCGGCGCACCCTCACCGGAACACCGTGTCCGCCTTCATCATCGGCAGGTGCGCTCCGGTGCGGCAGCATTAGGGAAAAAGGCACGCCTAGGTGCGGTTTGGGGTGGTGAGCATGACGGTGTGCTCGGCTTCGTCGGAGGGGCCGCCGGCGGTGAGAAACCGCTCACCGGAGTTCTCCCACTGCCTCTGTTCCTCTGACCGGGGCCCCGTCCTGACAGCAGCGGCGAGCGCGCGCGGGAGGCCGTCGCGGGCCACGCGCAGAGGAGTGGGCCGCGCTGGCGGGTCGGCCAGTCCAGTGCCCTTTTTGATTTTTGGAAAATCCAGTTTCTTTATCATTTTCACAGATTTGACTGATGTTTGTGATTTTCACATCTAGGGTTTCGTAGATCCAAAAATGGTGATCCAAATTTTGTTTGGCTCCAAATAAAGTGTAGCTTCTAGGAAAAATATCAAATGCTTATGTGATGTTTATTTTCTAGAATAATTAATTAGGGTTTTGAAATGTGTTTTAAATGGCATGCAAACTTGTTTAAATCATATCTTGAGCTTATGTGTTCCAAAAATTATAAAATTTGGTGAGTATATTCTTTCATGTATATACTAGCTCTGGTAAAAGTTTGGAACCTATTGCTTGAGTAGTTTTCAAGTTATGATGTTATCATTTTATATTAAGAGATACTTGAATGAATTTTCATAATTTTTCTATAGTTCCAGTAAAGGTAAAATTTTGGGAGTGTTGTTCTTAGAGTAGAATGATACTAGGAAAAATATGAAATCTGTTGTTTGACACTTTTCTTTAGGGTTTTCTATTTATACAAAAATCAGCCTTTTTGGCTTGTGAATTTTGTGTAGGGAGTTTCTGTGAATAAATTTAGTTCAAAATTTTACAGTAGCCTCCTGGTAGGCCATGGAGCCTCCTGCAATTTTTATAAAATTTTCTAAGCAGTTTTAATATAAGTTTAAATTCCCATTTAATTAATTAAGTAAATTAAGAAAAGGATGAAAATAAATGTTCTAGGTTGGCACACCTTACTTTCTGGTATTTTTATGATATGTGTGAACTATTGGTATCATTGGTTCAGTCTTAGAGGAAGTTTGACACATAAATAAATATTTAATCTTCTTTTTTCTAGGTTTTCTGGACAGCTAGTAGCATTTTTGGGTTTGACCCTTAATAAAAGTGTTTGCTAGAAAACTTGTGAATATCAAAGTGGTATTAAACTGGTTAAACTATCTTGTGTCAAAATTTGATGGTATTTGGCCTATTAGTCTAGAAGTTATAACGGTTTAAAGTGGCTATCCAGAAATGGCTACTCTTTGTTTGGAGAGGGCAGATTTCTGAAACTTTGGAATTTTGACTAGGTAAACTTTGGAATTAAGTGTTGAGGTCTGAAAATGAATTATAGGGTATTTTATAAGCTTTCCAGATTGTCTTGTATCATGCCTTTAGGACTTGGAAATCTCCAGTTATAATAAGATTACGTAGCTGCTGTCCAGATTATGTTGTTACGACATCTGACGATTTGTTGCGGGTAAACCTAAGTGATATTGTTCTTGTGATTCTAGGTGTTAGAGCCCTAACTGAAGAGGAACAATTGTACATTAGGTTGTGTAGATTAGGTAAGTACTTCTCCACCGGAGAAGAGATTTGCACATAAGATCGAAGTAATTTGAGTAGAATACTTAAATTGCTCCAATGCATTCCATTCCGAGCATATTACATTCATTATGCATCCATGAGATTTATTGTGCATTCATGCAATAGGTGTACCGGAGGGGGTGACACTCCTCGAGTTCGAGGGGGCGATTCTGAAGGAGGACCAGGAGCAGCAGAGGGAGCCCGAGGATCCAGCAGGCGAAGGAGTGGCCGCAGATGACCTACCTGAGTGCCCGGATCACCGCCCGTCCTCTTTTCTGAAAGGCAAGCCCCGGTGCATGCTGACCCAATCGTTTTAAATATAATTCTTGAGTACTTTTACTTGTTTACTGCATTAAGTTATAGGAGTTGTATGGAAACACTTGTTGCATTACACCTGTCCTTGTCCAGATATCTTACTTAAACCCGAAATTAGGTTTAGGCACGTATAAATGCTTAGCCCTGCTTAGTCCGGTAGAAGTCGGGTGATTTTCGGTCATCCGCGAGATATAGGAATGGTCATGAGTGGCTATGTTGGCTATCGTGGATGGAACCATGCCTAAAAAAATGAATTTGAGACTGGGCGGGAGTTCGATAGTGCAGCCGCAAGACACTTCACGTCTTGGGTGCAGAGCTATGCCCGTCTGAGTCATTTAAGGACCGATTCACTATACGTCCTTGAGTCATGTTGAACGCAGTCTAACACTTAGTTGGCCGGATAAGTCGTTCCGACCGCGAAGCCGAGTAATTCGGTTTAGGCGGGGAGTTGAATGGTAGGTCACATCTTGGAGGAGAGAAACGTTGTGCTTGGGGACATTGGCGTGAGACCAAGGGGGGTTAGAGTCCCTAGCACCTGGCAGAGTGTCGCCCTTGGGGATGCGACATCATTCGAACCCGCGACTCCTGAATCGTACGAAAGGTGGCTTGTGCGACCCTAGCAGGGGCCTACGCGGTGGGTGTTAGAAATACCCCTCCAGCTGGATAGGAATTCGATTCGAATCGTCGTCGCTCTCGGTTAGTGAGCACTTGACTTGAGCAGCGGCAACGTAGATCTCATTAAAGTGAACAGATGGTTAAGTGAATAATATAATATTGCCGCAATTTATACCTGCTATGGATATAAGAATATTATTGTTTGATTATACTCAAGTGAATGTTTAGTACATGTGCTAAGATAGATGACAGGTTAATGCTAAAAATAAATGCTAGTACAGGTTAAAAGAGTTAAAATTATTTATGCTTTTCCGCAAAAGGTAATGTCAGCCAGCTCCACTTATGAAAGCCTTGCATGATCCTTGGTGTCTCTTATTTTCCATTTCGACGGGTAAGTCTAGCTGAGTACATTCCTGTACTCAGGGTTTATTTCCCTCCTGTTGTAGATGACATGCTTTATCAGGGCTTCTGCAAGACCTGCCTCCACCCCACGGGTGACGAGGACTAGATCACTCGGGCATGATTGTCTGTTATGTACTTTCCTTAATGCTTTTGCGGGATGTTGATCATTAAGACTGGCAGTAGTATGTGAACTAATGTGTGTGTTATGCTTCCGCTACTTTATGAACTTGGTTTGTAATAATTTGCGACTCCGTGTGTTATAAAAGAACCTCCACTCTATTTATGAAATGTAACGTGTGATGTGTATGTTGAATGATGCGATCTTGGTTGTAAAGGAGTTGGTTTGAAATCATTCATGGTTTCGATTGACTACCGGGATTATATGGGCTCAAGTTCGAAAATTTGAGCGTTTCGGCGCTTGTTTTTGTACTTGTGCTCTTATAATTTGGTCGGTTCTGTTACACTTAGTGACCCTAGTTAGTATTCCATCGTCATGCGATGATCCCCATGGCACCATCTTTTGATTAAACACCAAGTCCTCTGGTTGATCAATCGATGCATCGTTGTTCCTATTATAATATGCAAAAATACAATGCATGCTTAAGCAAAACAGGCATAGCAAAGATATCCCCAACATTAAATAAAAACAACACGTCGTCGTGGAGAACTAGGGTCACTAAGTGTAACAGAACCGACCAAATTATAAGAGCACAAGTACAAAAACAAGCACCGAAGCGCTCAAATTTTCGAACTTGAGCCCATATAATCCCGGTAGTCAATCGAAACCACGAAGGATTTCAAACCAACTTGCTTACAACCAGGATCGCATCATTCAACATACAACATCATACGTTACATTTCACAAGTAGTTCTGAAATAAGTTTACACAAAAGGAGTCACAATTATTACAAACCAAGTTTATAAAAGTAGCGGAAGCAAACGCACACCAGTTGTTTAACTACTGCCAGTCTTGATGATCAACATCCCGCAAAAGCATGAGAAAAGTACATAAAAGATTATCACGCCCAAGTGATCTAGTCTTCTTCACCCGCAGGGTGGAGACAAGTTTTGCAGAAGCCTTGATAGAGCATATCATCTGCAACAGGAGGGAATAAACCCTGAGTACTGGAATGTACTCAGCTAGACTTACCCGTCGAAAACCAGAAATAAGATGACACCAAGGATTATGCAAGGCTTACACAAGAGGCTAGCTGACATAACATTTTGCATAAAGGCATAAGTAATTGAAACTCTTATAACCTGTACTAGCAGTTATTTTTAGCATTTACCTGTCATCTATCTTAGCACCTGTACTAAACATGCACTTGATTATAATCAAACAATTATCATCATTATATCCAGAGCAGGTATGAATTATGGCAACATTGTATCATTCCCTTAACCACCAGTTCATTTAATGAGATCTACGTTGCCGCTGCTCAAGTCAAGTGCTCACTAACCGGGAGCGACGGCGATTCGAATCGAATTCCTATCCAGCTGGAGGGGTATTTCTAGAATAACAAGATAGCATTATAACTTGAAAATTACTTAAGCACTACTGCCCAAATTTTTACCAAAGCTAGAGCAAGTATAAATTAGCCTACTCACCAATTTTCATAATTTTTGAAACACTGAAACTTAAGATATAATTTAAACAAGTTTGCATGTGATTTAAAACACATTTCAAAGACCTATTTAAATATCCCAGAAAACAAACATCACATAACAAATTCATATTTTTCTAAAATACTACACACCCTGTAGATCCCAACAAAATTTATCTTATAATTTTTGGGCAAGTAAAACCCTAGATCTACATTTTCCAAAACTTAACTAAAACTGTGATAAATATGAAAGGAAAACAAAAACTAAATTCAAAACCCTATTACCGGGCCGGCCTGCAAAGCTGACGCGGCCCACATCGCGTGGTGCGGCCTGCTCCCGCGCGCGGCCTGCTACGGCTCCCGCCCGCGCGCGCGTGCGACTGACCAGATGGTCCCACCGGTCAGAGAGAGAGAGGCGGAGGGGAGAAGCTGCAGTCGCCGGAGCTCGCCGTCGGTGAGCCGACCGGCGAAGCTGAGCGGACGAGCATGACCACGTCATCGAGCTAAGCCGATTGGTGGCAAGAACGGGACGGCAGAGCCACGGTAAGGTGCTCGCCGTCGGGCATGGCGGATCACCGGCACGGTGGTGGCGAAATCTCGCCGCCGGTGAGCCTGACATCCCAACCCTAACCCTCGATGAGCATCCCCATTCTACCTCGACCCTAACGCACCTACAAGTGGGCGACAGAGACGCCCCGAGACCCCTGGCCATGGAGGGCCGTCACGCGGAGGAACTCCGGCGAGGTACCGCGGCGGCGGAAAACGAAAATGCAACCCTACCGAGGCGCGATTGGCTACGTGGAGTGGACGGTGAGGTAGCGGGCTTCAAGGCGGAGCTGTGGACGCGTTTTTGTGGGCGCCAGTGCGGTGGAGAGCGCGCACGAGCTCGCTGGAGTGGAGGCGGCAATGGTGCTCGGTTGTTCCGCCTCGGTGAGCCCGGCCAGAGCGAGAGGGAGGGAGAAGAAAATGAGCGCGAGTGAGGGAGGTGGAGGTGGCCGCTCGGTGTTCAATCCCGCGTCTGGGCTCGCGACGTGGAGGCGATGGCAGCGCTCGATCGACACGCGGCGACGCTCTTCTGCCCGGGCGCCACGACAGGCCGGAGTTCGAGCTCGTGACTGAAACCGCGCCTCCAAAGACCGACTGACAGGGCAGTTTCGTCGACGATTTACTCTCAAACCAGCTCGTATTAGTGAAACCTCCAATTAGCAAAGTTGTAGACCTATGTGAGCACTACAAGTTTGTAAAAGGCACCATGAGCTAGTTCGGTTTGGATTTGAAACTACAGGGCTCCAAACTAGTGTACTTGGAAACTGAAATGCAGTTTCAGAGATAAACGTCGACTGAAACCCTATTTTCAAGACACCATATCTCCTAAACCAATTAGAACTAGGTGATGGTGATATTGACAATGTTGTAGAGCTATGTGTGGACAAAAACTTTGTCAATTGGCTCAAGGACTGGTTTGGCCTAGTTTGTGAGTTACAAGTTGCTAAAGTGAGGTACAGTGAAACGGTTTTCAGCTCCACACTTGCCAAAATGGCTAAGTCTCAAATCAGCCTCTAATACTGACTTGTGGGCCATTTTTGAGCATGTTCTGATCATTTTCATGAGATGGCCATATTAGAACTTTTGTTTCTTATGAAATTCTCTACAACTTTACTTAAGGTTGCTCCTCCATGCAAGATCTCTAAACTGGACTTTTTAATTGGTCAAACCAGATCACTCTAGGGGTCCAACTTAGTCAACAACATTTGGAAGGGCAATTTGGTAATTTTGGTCAACATGAACATTGCTCCACTACTTACCCTAAATGTAATTAAGGTGTTATAAGACCCAATTAGCCACCCTACACATTGGTTGCACAAAATTCCTAGTGTCACATACTTTGGCACAAGTAATTCAACACTTTCACCCAAATGTTGCAAACTCATGTTGCACATGTTGCATGAGTGTGTTGCACAACACTTGCTAATTATGTTACACTAAAGTGGTTGACATATCTCACAAAGGAAATTGCACATAAGGTACTTGTGTGTTGCACACTACTCACTTTTTACTTCACTTGAAATATAAACATATTATAAGCTTATGCATGAATGAATGATGCTTGTTTATGCTCATGCAAATGCAATGCAATTAAGGAGCTAAACACCTGGGGTGTTACAGCCCTCCCCCCTTATAAAAATCTCGTCCCGAGATTTGGAAAGCGTACCATTTTTCATAGAATTCCTTATAACCATCCCGTAAATAGTCTTCCCGTTCCCATATAGCGTCACTTTCACTACCCTGATTACTCCACATTACTTTATACCATTTAACCACTTTGCTTCTAGTCACTCGTTCCTGAGTATCGATCACGCGGACTGGCTTTTCTTCATAAGTTAAATCGGATTCCAGCCTGATATCTCCTAAAGGGACTCTTTCCTCAGGAACTCGAAGACACTTTTTGAGCTGAGATACATGGAAGACGTTGAATATGGCACTCATTTCTGGAGGTAACTGGATTTTATACGCAACAGCTCCACTCTTGCCTATGATTTGGAAAGGACCCACGTATCTTGGCGCAAGTTTCCGCTTAACACCAAAACGTTGGACACTCTTCATTGGAGAAACTTTCAGATACACGAAGTCTCCAACTTCAAACTCAAGTGGTTTTCTACGACGATCAGCATAACTTTTCTGTCTAGCTTGGGCGGTAGCCATATGTTTTTGGATGGTACGGACTTGTTCCTCAGCTTCCTCAACAAAAGCAATACCATAAAATCTCCTTTCACCAGCTTCTACCCAGTTTAGTGGAGTTCTACACTTACGACCGTACAAAGCTTCGAATGGAGCCATCTTAATACTCTCTTGATAACTATTATTGTACGAAAACTCGGCTAGAGGTAACCATTTTTCCCAAGAACCCTTGGATGAAATGACACATGCCCGCAATAGATCTTCCAAGATTTGGTTAACCCGTTCCGTCTGTCCTGACGTCTGGGGGTGATAAGCAGAGCTTCTCACTAACTTGGTTCCCAGAAGGTGATGCAAGTGCTCCCAAAAGCGAGCAGTGAACTGGGGACCACGGTTAGATATGATAGTACGAGGTATCCCATGGAGCCGGACTATCTGATTGAAGTACAACTCAGCATAGTCAGTGGGACGATAGTCCACTCTAACTGGAATGAAGTGAGCTGATTTGGTCAAACGATCCACAATTACCCAGATGGAGTTATGATTTTTGACAGTAGGAGGAAGACCGACAATGAAATCCATACTTATCTCTTCCCATTTCCAACCTGGGATAGAAAGTGGTTGAAGCAACCCAGCTTTCATATGCACAGCTTTAACTCTACAGCAGGTGTCACATCTAGCCACATATGCAGCTATTTCTTTCCGCATCTTGGTCCACCAATAGTATGGCTTCAAATCATAATACATCTTATTGCTGCCAGGATGGATGGACAACTTAGAGGAGTGTGCTTCAGACATAATATCATTTCGAAGCTCCCGGTCCTTAGGCACAACTAACCTATCCCTGAACCATAGTACACCCTCTTCATCTACCCTGGACTGTGTAGTTTCTTGCTCTTTCATCTTACGCTTGATGTGGAATATACCAGTGTCAGTCTTTTGGAGCTCAATAATTCTGCTTTTGAGGGTACAACTGACAGTGATGTTGTACAAGACTGCTAGATGTAGAAGGCGAGATCGATGAAAATCAGTTTCAACTAAGGAATGGCAATGAGACTTACGGCTTAAAGCATCCGCAACCACATTTGCTTTGCCAGGATGATAGTGCACTTGAAGGTTATAATCTTTAATCAACTCGAGCCATCTTCTTTGACGCATATTTAACTCGGGTTGGGTGAAGATGTATTTGAGACTTTTGTGGTCTATGTAGATATTACAAACATTGCCCAACAGATAGTGTCGCCAGGCTTTCAAAGCATGCACAACCGCGGCGAGTTCTAAGTCATGTGTTGGATAATTCACCTCATGTTTCCGAAGTTGTCGAGAGGTATATGCAATTACTCGGCCTTCTTGCATCAGAACACCTCCCAAACCTATGCCTGAGGCATCACAATAAACATCAAATGGTTTCTCAATATCCGGTTGTGCCAAAACCGGAGCTGAGGTTAGGAGGGTTTGCAGTTGGTGAAAAGCCGCCTCACACTCAGGAGTCCAGACAAACCTGGTGTCTTTCTGCAGCAACCGAGTCATTGGCTTGGCTATTTTGGAGAAATCCGGGATGAAGCGACGATAATAGCCAGCCAAACCAAGAAAACTCCGGACCTCGTGAACCGAGATAGGAGCCTTCCAGTTCAGTACTTCTTGTACCTTGGCGGGGTCCACCATAATTCCTCCATCGAACAACACATGCCCAAGGAAAGGTACTTCTCGAAGCCAGAATTCGCACTTACTAAACTTTGCATATAGTTGATGTTCACGCAGTCTTGTGAGGACTATACGCAGATGTTCAGCATGATCTTCCTCATTTACAGAGTATATCAGGATATCATCAATAAACACCACCACAAACTTGTCTAATTCGGGCATAAACACCGAATTCATCAAGTACATAAAGTGTGCGGGTGCATTTGTCAAGCCGAAAGACATAACAAGATACTCATAAAGACCGTATCTGGTAGAAAAGGCTGTCTTTGGAACATCTTCCGGGCGGATTTTAATTTGATGGTAGCCAGATCTTAGATCGATCTTGGAGAAAACTTTAGCTTTAGACAACTGATCGAACAAGATGTCGATACGTGGTAGAGGGTACTTATTTTTGATAGTGACTGCATTGAGAGGTCTATAATCTACGCACATCCGCAACGACTGATCCTTCTTCTTTACAAAGATAGCAGGACATCCCCACGGCGACGAACTAGGACGAATCAACCCTTTCTTCAAAAGTTCATTCAATTGCACCTTAAGTTCAGCGAGTTCATTCGAAGGCATCCTATAGGGTCTCCTAGAGATGGGAGCCGTGCCAGGCAACAACTCAATTTTAAACTCCACATCCCGATCCGGAGGGAGCCCCGGCAAATCATCGGGAAAAACGTCTGGAAACTCATTTACTACTGGAATTTCGGTCAACGCCTTTGCTTGCACAGCATGAACTTCCCCAGACAAATCAACTTTTCTGGGAAGTTGTACCAGAAAACCCTTTTGATCTGTAGGGTCTCTGAGCATAACTACCCGAGTGGATGTATCAATGAGTACCCCATTCTGACTCATCCAATTCATGCCCAAGATAACATCTATGCCTAAGCCCGGCAAAACCACTAAGGCAAGCGAGTACTTTCGCCCTTCTATCTCAAGCTCAAGATTCCCCACTATTTTATTTGTGGAAATATTCCCACTTGCTGCACTAATACAATAACCCCCTCCTTCAACAGTATGCAATTTGTGTGCAAACTCTGATGCAAACTTAGGACTGATAAAGGAATGCGAAGCACCCGAATCAAAAAGTACCACTGCAGGATGTTGGTCAACTAGGAACTTACCAGCGGTGACAACCTCCCCAGATGGAATTTCCTCAATACTGTTATAATGAGCGTGCCCCTGACGGCCACCTTGGTTGACATTCTTCTTGGGGTAAGGGCAGTTTCTGGACCAATGGCCCGGCTTGTTGCAGTTCCAGCAAGGCATGTTGCTAGGAGGGACACTGGAGCTGCCTTGGCTCGAACTACTTTTTGGCAGAGCCACTGTATATGCCTTACGAAACCCAGTCTTCACTGGCGCCTTCTTTTGTGGAGGACGAAACTTAGCATTCGTGGCAGGAGGGCGAGGAGGAGCCCTCGGGGCAGCTGGAGCTCGAGACTGTGAAGCACTCGCCTCAATGGCCCTTTTGCGGCTCTTAGAGGCAGAATAGATAGCATTGTTGTTCTCTTGAGTCAGAGCATCACTGATAAATTCATTGAAAGTAGTGCACTTGCTAGTGCCCATAGTCTTCATCAACTTTGGGCCGAGACCTCTTTTAAAGCTAGCAATTTTCTTGGAATCGGTATCCACAAACTCTGTGGCATACCTTGCCAGGTTGTTGAAAGATTGTAGATATTCAGTCAAACTTTTATTTCCCTGTGACAGCCTCATGAATTCTGTGTGCTTGATAGCCATAAGACCTGGAGGAATATAGTTTCCACGGAATGCGGCCTTAAACTGGTCCCAAGCAATCGGAACATTTGCAGGCAGTGTGGAACGATAGTGGCTCCACCAAATACCCGCTGGACCATGCAATTGATGAGAAGCATATTCAGTCTTTAGCTCATCAGTCAGGCGAAGCAGACGAAACTTTTGTTCAATAGTATTTAACCACTCATCAGCTTGCAGTGGTTCCTCCGCCTCCTTAAAGAGCGGGGGCTTAGTATCAAGAAAGTCCTTGAAATCACTGTATTGATTGGGTTCTGGGCCCTGGCGGCCAGGACGAGCCTCCCGGTTGGCAAGCTGGCGCATAGCATCTGCCAGCATGCGCTGCCCTTCGACCACGGTCTGCATTAACTCAGCCGGGGTAGGTGGTGGCGGAGGGGGTGGCTGTTCCTCATCCTCATTGCCACGACCCCGACGGAGATTGTACGACATCTGCAAAATGCATAGCCAATGAGCACTGACGATGTGGGAAATTTGTAGATGAATTATTGTAAATATGTCAAACTGACTTCATGAAATAGACTTCTCAAAATGCTCATGACACAATACTTCATCACAACCGCACAATCCATTCAAGCGGATCAAATGGTGCAATCATGCGAGAGAATCCAACAAGATGTACTTTGATAAAGGCTCACACACAAGGAGCACAGCAGTTACTGAACCGTTTACGTTAAAATCTACGTGATTTTTGATCTTTTGCCTGAGACTTGGATTCAATTTCAACGTGTTTAGTTGACTGAGAAATGCTACTTCAAACTGATCACAAAGAGACTTCTCAACGGTAGAGCTCCATGGTGGATCATGACTAGCCACCTCGATACCAGCGCGTGCCAAGCAGCACAACCTTATGTCGTGCACCATAGGAGGCCCTCGGTTTCGTCGCGGCACCGAAGGGTGCTAATCGTGACACCATCATCGAACGCCACACAACAAGACATCCAATTGCGATCGAAATTAATAGGCTCCAACTAAATATCCAGGAAACATAGGGTTCGACCTTACATCCCAAAAGTCAAGTTATTACAAAGCCTCACTCCAACACAGGGAGGGCACAAAAGACAATCCTAACATTGTAGCTACGTGATGACTACACTAAGCATCGCCCTCAGAGTCGGTGTCAAGGATCTCCCCGCCATCCTCGTCGCTAACAGGCTCTAACTCCTCGTCTTCTTCTTCTTCTTCTGGCTCTTCTCCTGGTGCTTCTTCTAGTGCGGCATCTTGGGGCCCATTGACCTCCACTTCATCATCATCTTCAGCTATGAAGATTCCCGAACCCATGTCCTCATCGACGTTGTTGTTTCGAGGCAGCAGAGGATTAAGCTCGTTGTTCAGGCGGTGCACTTCTTCATGAAGATTGTCACTGTATTCTTCAGCATTCTCCAACTGTTGCTCGAGCTCAAACTGACGAGCTCTCAGAACGTTCTTCTCGTGCCAGGCTTCATCCCTCTGGTTCATAACACGGACCAACATGCGTTGACAGTTGCGGTTTGCTACTGTCAATCTCTGGACTACAAGGGTTTCCTGGTCACGATCACGGATCACTTGCTCCAATTGCTGACGCGCTGCATTCCTGGCAGCAGTCACTTCAGCCAACTCCGCCCTCAGCCTTTCCACCTCAGTAGGCTCAGGGCGGGGCTCACGTGGAGCGAGCTGGTGACGCGGTGCCCTGCCTCCAGTGGACTTGCGAGCAGTCCTCTTGGTACGTGCCATCTGAAGCAACAAAATAGGACTTAAAGTGAGGATCATTTAGGGGATACGAAATTTAATTTAGTCGGGAGTACAGAAGTTTTTAAGGAGGGAGTAAATGATATGTATGATATAATTAAACATGATGCATGCACGTTCCGTACGCCCTCTCACCTTAGTAGAAACCTAAAGTTCTAACGCTAGGCGGTGGCATACATACGTTCTCTCATATAAGCGAAACTATCGGTCTACTCGTTACGCTGTTAGTGTACCTGCAGAAAATCTCATTTCAGCCCAACAGATTCCCAATATATGCACACAAGAAAGCAGTAATTTAAATACTTTCCATATACACATCCCCAGATGTATATACTTCAGTATCAAAGCTACCCGATATAAAGGTTCCCACAATTAAGTGCTTACGTAATTACATGGTTTAAACATATAAGTATGCAAGTCACCAAAACTACTCTCCCCTAGATCGTTGGTTGAACGATCATGCTCTCACAACTCACACTTACCAGAGCGTCGAGGCAATTGATCCATACATTACCACCCAAGTGGATGGCATCCATACAATATCACGCCGTATGGACAACGAAACAAAAACAAACAAGGCCCCCAAGTTAGTCTTTATAATAAGCCACCTAAGAGTCCTTATTTGGGCTAAGGGATGTGATCACTGGCATACCTAAAAATAATTTTTAGTGTTTTAACCTTTTTTCATAATCAAATACTTTTGTTTTTAAATACTCATATGATGTGTTTAATGTTGAATTATGCTCCGGTACCAGCTGTAACAGAACCGACCAAATTATAAGAGCACAAGTACAAAAACAAGCACCGAAGCGCTCAAATTTTCGAACTTGAGCCCATATAATCCCGGTAGTCAATCGAAACCACGAAGGATTTCAAACCAACTTGCTTACAACCAGGATCGCATCATTCAACATACAACATCATACGTTACATTTCACAAGTAGTTCTGAAATAAGTTTACACAAACGGAGTCACAATTATTACAAACCAAGTTTATAAAAGTAGCGGAAGCAAACGCACACCAGTTGTTTAACTACTGCCAGTCTTGATGATCAACATCCCGCAAAAGCATGAGAAAAGTACATAAAAGATGATCACGCCCAAGTGATCTAGTCTTCTTCACCCGCAGGGTGGAGACAAGTTTTGCAGAAGCCTTGATAGAGCATATCATCTGCAACAGGAGGGAATAAACCCTGAGTACTGGAATGTACTCAGCTAGACTTACCCGTCGAAAACCAGAAATAAGATGACACCAAGGATTATGCAAGGCTTACACAAGAGGCTAGCTAACATAACATTTTGCATAAAGGCATAAGTAATTGAAACTCTTATAACCTGTACTAGCAGTTATTTTTAGCATTTACCTGTCATCTATCTTAGCACCTGTACTAAACATGCACTTGATTATAATCAAACAATTATCATCATTATATCCAGAGCAGGTATGAATTGTGGCAACATTGTATCATTCCCTTAATCACCAGTTCATTTAATGAGATCTACGTTGCCGCTGCTCAAGTCAAGTGCTCACTAACCGGGAGCGATGGCGATTCGAATCGAATTCCTATCCAGCTGGAGGGGTATTTCTAGAATAACAAGATAGCATTATAACTTGAAAATTACTTAAGCACTACTGCCCAAATTTTTACCAAAGCTAGAGCAAGTATAAATTAGCCTACTCACCAATTTTCATAATTTTTGAAACACTGAAACTTAAGATATAATTTAAACAAGTTTGCATGTGATTTAAAACACATTTCAAAGACCTATTTAAATATCCCAGAAAACAAACATCATATAACAAATTCATATTTTTCTAAAATACTACACACCCTGTAGATCCCAACAAAATTTATCTTATAATTTTTGGGCAACTAAAACCCTAGATCTACATTTTCCAAAACTTAACTAAAACTGTGATAAATATGAAAGGAAAAGGAAAACAAAAACTAAATTCAAAACCCTGTTACCGGGCCGGCCTGCAAAGCTGACGCGGCCCACATCGCGTGGTGCGGCCTACTCCCGCGCACGGCCTGCTACGGCTCCCGCCCGCGCGCGCGTGCGACTGACCAGATGGTCCCACCGGTCAGAGAGAGAGAGGCGGAGGGGAGAAGCTGCAGTCGCCGGAGCTCGCCGTCGGTGAGCCGACCGGCGAAGCTGAGCGGACGAGCATGACCACGTCATCGAGCTAAGCCGATTGGTGGCAAGAACGGGACGGCAGAGCCACGGTAAGGTGCTCGCTGTCGGGCATGGCGGATCACCGGCACGGTGGTGGCGAAATCTCGCCGCTGGTGAGCCTGACATCCCAACCCTAACCCTCGAAGAGCATCCCCATTCTACCTCGACCCTAACGCACCTACAAGTGGGCGACAGAGACGCCCCGAGACCCCTGGCCACGGAGGGCCGTCGCGCGGAGGAACTCCGGCGAGGTACCGCGGCGGCGGAAAATGAAAATGCAACCCTACCGAGGCGCGATTGGCTACGTGCAGTGGACGGTGAGGTAGCGGGCTTCAAGGCGGAGCTGTGGACGTGTTTTTGTGGGCGGCAGTGCGGTGGAGAGTGCGCACGAGCTCGCCGGAGTGGAGGCGGCAATGGTGCTCGGTTGTTCCGCCTCGGTGAGCCCGGCCAGAGCGAGAGGGAGGGAGAAGAAAATGAGTGCGAGTGAGGGAGGTGGAGGTGGTCGCTCGGTGTTCAATCCCGCGTCTAGGCTCGCGACGTGGAGGCGATGGCAGCGCTCGGTCGACACGCGGCGACGCTCTTCTGCCCAGGCGCCACGACAGGCCGGAGTTCGAGCTCGTGACTGAAACCGCGCCTCCAAAGACCGACTGACAGGGCAGTTTCGTCGACGATTTACTCTCAAACCAGCTCGTATTAGTGAAACCTCCAATTAGCAAAGTTGTAGACTTATGTGAGCACTACAAGTTTGTAAAAGGCACCATGAGCTAGTTCGGTTTGGATTTGAAACTACAGGGCTCCAAACTAGTGTACTTGGAAACTGAAATGCAGTTTCAGAGATAAACGTCGACTGAAACCCTATTTTCAAGACACCATATCTCCTAAACCAATTAGAACTAGGTGATGGTGATATTGACAATGTTGTAGAGCTATGTGTGGACAACAACTTTGTCAATTGGCTCAAGGACTGGTTTGGCCTAGTTTGTGAGTTACAAGTTGCTAAAGTGAGGTACAGTGAAACGGTTTTCAGCTCCACACTTGCCAAAATGGCTAAGTCTCAAATCAGCCTCTAATACTGACTTGTGAGCCATTTTTGAGCATGTTCTGATCATTTTCATGAGATGGCCATATTAGAACTTTTGTTTCTTATGAAATTCTCTACAACTTTGCTTAAGGTTGCTCCTCCATGCAAGATTTCTAAACTGGACTTTTTAATTGGTCAAACCAGATCACTCCAGGGGTCCAACTTAGTCAACAACATTTGGAAGGGCAATTTGGTAATTTTGGTCAACATGAACATTGCTCCACTACTTACCCTAAATGTAATTAAGGTGTTATAAGACCCAATTAGCCACCCTACACATTGGTAGCACAAAATTCCTAGTGTCACATACTTTGGCACAAGTAATTCAACACTTTCACCCAAATGTTGCAAACTCATGTTGCACATGTTGCATGAGTGTGTTGCACAACACTTGCTAATTATGTTACACTAAAGTGGTTGACATATCTCACAAAGGAAATTGCACATAAGGTACTTGTGTGTTGCACACTACTCACTTTTTACTTCACATGAAATATAAACATATTATAAGCTTATGCATGAATGAATGATGCTTGCTTATGCTCATGCAAATGCAATGCAATTAAGGAGCTAAACACCTGGGGTGTTACACTAAGTGTTCCTGACCTAACTCTCATCCTTTCCGAAAGAGATTTACTCGTGAGTTGATTATTATCAACATAACACAAGTTAACAACACAACCATGTTGCAATTTAATGATATAAGTGTAGGGTAAAGCAGCATGCTAAGCATATAATTATCACGAAACAAAGATGAGTAACATTTCACTTAGCTCATATGTGACACAAGCAACATGGACAACATGTCTTAAACATAAGATTAAATAATTACTACATTCAAAGGTATAATTAATTATAAGCACGGAATAAAAAGGTGGTAGTTCAAATATCTCTTTTGGACATGAAAATTTTATAGGAGGTACATCTTAACTAATCCAAAATACTGTAGAAGTTTCATAATTTTTGGATAAACATATTATTTACTAGCACTTAATTAAGATTTAATAGCAATAAAAGCAGGTGACAATGATAAATCAATAACTCAGTAACTATGCATGAACTGAACATGAAATTTTTATCATAGATCAAGCATCACTTAAATAGCATACCATAAAAATTTCATGACATTTGGAGCACAGAAATTATAGATATGAATTTCTCCATAAAAATTCATAGGCAAAAATCTAGAGCAAGATTTTTCTACTAACACAGGCAAGATTATATATCTAGTGCATAGATCTAATCACAAGGATTCCAAGACATCTTTATTTTCCTTTTTATGATTTTACTATGATTTACTATGCTTTTCCAAAGTTTCAAACAAAAAGAAAAAGGAAAAACCTAATAAGACAAACACTTTGCATCGAAGCCCCTGAACTTTCCTCAAATCAACCCGTAGTACATTAGGCACTATGCAACACTATTTAGTTGAGTCACGGGATTTGCATTGAGAACCCTGGAAGAGTTTCTATTCTATTTGCCACACCTTCTTCTTCTTTGTTCGTAGAGGCAGAGCAGAGGAGGGTTGCGGCCAGGCCGATTTCGATCATGAGGGGGCTTGCTGACGGCAAGAGGGGGCACTGGACTAAGCTTAGGCCCACGCGCACCTGCATAGGGGCTTGGCTAGACCGGAGGTGGCCTTGGGCTCTCTACCCACGGGTGCAGGTGGCCTTCCGCAACGGCGGTACCTGGCATGCCGGCGCTGCGGGGTGCGGTGTGACCAGTGGAGGAGCGGGGGAAAGTCGGCGGGGGCCAGGGAAGGTGGTGACGGTGGCGGTGGCAGCCCAGCCGGGCACAGCCAGTGGTCACCTGGCCACCCACGCGGCGGCTGCGATGGGCGGCAGTGGCACAGCCGACGGCTCCCGGCTTAGAGAAGCTCGACAAGCGCACACGGGGCATAGAGCGAAGTGAGACCGAGGCGATGATGCCGGTAGTCAAGCGTGGAGAGAAAACAGAGCGATGGAACCAGCGGTGGATGAGCTCGAGCTGAAGCTTTACGCGGCCATGGTGAAAAGCAGAGTGAGCGAGCTCGAGGAAGGGCAGAGAGAGAAGGCGAGCAGGGAGTAGCAGCAACGTGGTGCCCTCCTTAACGCCACGTGGAATAGGGCAGCATGGCAGGGCGAGGTAGGTGAGATGAGCGGCCGAGCTTGCTCGCTATAGGACGGGCAAGGCGACAGGGAGCGTCCCTGTGCGCGATTTTTAAAGCGCGTTTTGCAACTAATCCATGTGAGTTGAGACTAAACCACCTTTGCTACATCATGGAGGACACATTAGGCTATCGAAAAGAGTCTACTCGTGACACCATCTTGAGTTTCGTGCAAAGCCAGAACTCCCATGCGAAAGTTAGAAGTTCTAGTAGGGAGGTTAGAAGTTCTGCTTTCCGCATAAAGCCAGAACTCCTATGCGTCAGAAGTTCAGGTAGGGGGTCAGAAGTTTTGATTTCCGTACAAAGCCAAAGGACAATTTACTCCTTCATCCGGACTCCGAATTAGATGTTTCATATATGCTTTTTGACCATCTCGACAAGAGGAACACAATGGTGAAGTCAGTTTCGCATTTTGACAACTTCTCAAAATGGGCAATTTTGGTTGTCAACAACTCAGAACCAAACTAGCTTCACCATGGCCCAGCAGGTACACTAGGCTATCATTAAGAGTTAAAACATGGCATCACTTCTTAACTAGATTTCACAGAACTAATTTCCAAACATAGCACTGCCGTACTGTTTTTCAAAGTTGGAAATTAGCTAAGTCTTAGCTGAATCCTATTTTCAAGTTCTGTTTCTAAGCTATCGAAAGCACCAGCTAGCTATATTATTTCTTGACAACAAGAGTTGCATTGTCATCTATACACTTTGCACCTCAAACTTTATTTAGATGTCACATATATGTTCTATAGTATTTTTGTTCATGAAAATCTAGTTTCCAACCCTACTTGGTATAATATACAACATCGAATAACTTTCTATCTTTAACATTTTGTTGACTATTTTGGATTACAAGACTTTATCTACACAATTGACCACATGCAATATCACATAAACATGATGCTCATGACATGGTTAACAACTTTTAATTAGGGATTAACAACAGAGGTGTTATAACTATAAAAATTATCACAAACTTTCTAATCACCCAAATCAAGATTGATTAGTCACATGTATTCGTTTTTATTAAGCCTTAACCCTGGTGGGTGTTACAGCTTGCCTCAACGGGAATTAAGTGGTTGGAAAACCACTGAACCTCAAGATAAAAATCACCGTGTAACATTGTCTTCATGTTGGTTTGCATCCTCTATACACTAGCTTGTATTTACTTGTTCTTATTTGTGCTAGTGTTTAGTGTTGCTCTTATGTATAGCTAGTTAGCTTGTGTAGTTAATTAGTTGCTCTGTTGTGCTAGTTAGCTTCTGTAGCTAAGTAGTTTAGCTTACTTTGTGTAGCTAAGTAGTTGTAGCTCTCTAGTTATGCTTGTGTAGCTAGCTTGTGAGTAGTGCTAGTGTTGCTTCTGCTTTGTGCTCTGCTGCACTAGTATGTGTAGGAGCTCCCATGTGCTTTCTTGACTAGTTGAGGCTAGACATATTAATTTAATTCTGTATTTTTCGGTTAGTTGTAGCAATTTGAATTTAGAAACGACTCCAGTCGGCTCCAGAAGGTGAAGAGCAACTCTAGTAGAATCGTAGCTTGTTGGAGTATCAAGTTGATTCACCGACTTAAGTCTAGTGCTCACGTTGGAGCCTACTTTGTGGGGTAGTCTGAGCTTGTGAGCTTGAGAGTAGGGATGAAATCTTACCCATGGGTTTCGCACCCAATGGCTGCAGAAAATGGGTAGACAAGCTCACTCGACGGTATATGAGGGTTGGGTACCCGCAAAGGTGCAGGTACAAAACTTCACCCGTGGATACTCAATGGGTACCGACAATTTCAAAATACATATCATATCTATTGTATAGCATGCCCACTAGTCCATTCGATTTGGTGTAGCCCATTTCTTTTTTTATGTTGTTAGTATGATATATTCGGTCCACTATCTCGTTGATCCATTAGCATGAAGCATGAACACTGAACTATGAGGATGATACTGTTCATGGATAGCTGAAATAAGTGATTTGTTTAAGTTGTTAGTGGTTACTTTAGTTCTTGTGTTGTATTGTATGAGTATAGCACTTAATTATGAATCTATAATATATTGTCACTTGTGAGCTAATGTATACTGTCAGTAAACTCTATGTAAGTGAAATTGACGAATTTATGTATTGTTTAACTATTAATTTATTTATTTGCTATTACAATGATTTTATTATTTGATCTCTCATGAAATACGCGATAGGTACCCGATACCCGATGGGTACCCGGCGGGCGTGGGCGCGGGTATGAATTCTTACCTGTGGGATGCTCACAGGTGGGTAAAGTAAGGGTCGCGGGGCGGATAAATGCTTTACCCGCATCTTACCTGACTTGTAGCCATCCCTACTCGGGAGCTAGTGAGAGGGTGACAATCCTTGAACTTGCCTCAATGGGGAGTAGGTGGTTGGCAAGCCACCAAACCCCGGGAGAAAACTCATTGTGTCATCACTTGTCTTTTGTTGGTTTGCGCTAAAAGGATCTAATGGATGGCTAGAGGGGGATGATTAACCTATAAGATTTTGCTTCAAGGACATGTGACACTAGGCTTAAGTGTTAGAGACAAATGTGATCCCTAATAGCAACTACAAGCCTAACCTAACACACGATGCAAGCCTTCATGCACAATGATAGTAGCAAGAAGGACAATTACTTGACCACTAGAGCACTCTAATTACTTGAATTATGCTAACTATCTAGTCGAGCTATACAAGATAAGCAACTACTCAAAAACTCTAGTTGATCTAGTCGACTACTCTAGCAACTACATATGCAATCAATTTCATAAAGTAAATAGCTCAAGTGTAGAAAGGCAAACCAATGAGGACAAGTGACACGATGATTTACCCTAAGGTTCGGTTGCTTGCCAGCATCCTACGTTCCTGTTGAGGTGAGTCATTGGACTACCAACCGCTCCTCTATAAGCCCAACAAACCCTTAAGCTTGGCCCTCATCATGGATACTTGTGTATGAGCTGGCTAATCAACAAGGCACTCCAACAAGCCTCTTAATTTCACTAGAGTTTCCCTTTGTGATCTCCTACTATGTGAGCACAGAACCACTTACAAATCCACCGTATGGAGCCCCTGCACAATCACCAAGCGATGCTCAGCAAACTATAGCTGCTCCAAGCCATCTAGGCGTGGTGGCAATCACCAAGAGTAACAAGAATCACTACACCAACAATGCTTCTATAGTGCTAAAAGATGCTAACTCGCTAAACAATGCAGTAGAGCACTCCTAATCTCACCCAATGCAATCTCTAATGTGATTATGAGAGTGGAGTGTGTTCTTGAGCTCCAATAGGTGTGGATGTCTGAACAGAGTGCAAAGAGAGCTCACAAGACCGGCCACACCTCCTATTTAAAAGCCCCTCTCAAGAACTACCAATTATATGTTGATTGTGCAGAAAACGTGAGCACCGGAGAGTGTACATTGGAGCTTCCCAAAGGTCAAATTCCAACGGCTCAAAATCTAGTAATTATTGCACTGTTTGGTAACTCTGGTACTTGTTTGGTGCACAACATATAGGCCAACCACCCTCCGATGAGTTCTCTGGTGCCTTCATCAGAGGATTCTAGTGGCCCTTTCGCCTCTATCTACAGCTTGCTAGAGTTACTCTCGGTGGCACTACTCCATTGCCCACTAGGAGCTCCGATGAGTGCAAAAATGCTCCGCCACTAGTAGCTCAAAAATCCTTTTCAAATGTGCTAACTTCCAAATATGTTCTAAAGAACAAAAACACCTCTAGCACTGAGTTAGTATTTTCAAAATAACTATCAAAGGTTTTCACTTGCTTTTCTCATTACGTCACTAGATCTAATGCAAATGCAAAGTAAGTCATCACGATAACTGCAGTCGCTTTAGGTTTCCCATTTTAATAGTATAGCTATCTATCCTAAACTCGACCGTGCACTCTATCGTACCTCGATCGGCGAAAGCAAAAACCCCAAAAGTATACCTTTGTCTTCGAGTTTCTTCTCTCCAATCCATTTTCTCCATCATCTCCATGGTTGGGTGGTCATCACCAACTTCACCTTGGTTGTTTACCTTGCTCAATACCTTAGTGTTGACAAGGACATCACTCCACAGGATACAAGACATGGAGATGAAGAGGACCAGCATGGCCATCCAACTCATCTAAATCATGGCGAAGGCCCAGTCCTACTCAGGTTGGAGTCCATCTTGGATTCTAGACGTAGTCCTAGGTAAAGTCGATGCCCAAGATAGGTACAGACTCTGTTTTCGAGGATCCACATATGCATGGAAAAATAATTTCATAAGTGTTGACACTTCTTAACGTCACTCATGTTAGGTTGTCATCCCTAACATGACACCAAGAGTGTGGTTGTATTATACTCATGCCATTTAACTAAATAAAGATATTATAGTATATATCCGCAAGCGTACAGATAAATACACCCATTGTAGCATTTCACCCAGGTTTTCCTAAGTATCGTTATTTATAATTTTACCAAGGAAAGGAAAATCAAAACGGGACTATATAAATAGTTACAATGGCAGTAGAGATAATCATTTGCACTTACTCAATAATAAATATCAAAACAACTAATCACTTGTCATGAAAGGGGTAAGACAAATAAGATAAATGATAATCATGGGTATTCTAGAGACAAGAGGGAGTTAACATTATTCAAGTCAAGTAGTCATGGTGATTAATTTAGAGATGTAAATCATAAGTATTTCTTATTCAATCAGTCTATTAATCAATCTAGCTATACACAATCATCTATGATATAATCAACATGTCATCTATGAATAAGGAACATTACTGAGAGAAAAGTCAAGAACAGAGTAATGATCTCTTCCCTGTAATCGTGTTCTACTAAGTTCTATACTCGAGGAGTGGACTACAAAGGACTCAACAGGAATGTCACACCCGCGATCTACCACATGGCCCGGAGCATAGAGTGCATTTGTAGACAAGCATAATCTAAGCACCACGCCTATAATATGCCAGCCACTCAATCCTATCTAGAATTGGATCAAGCTTTCTACGAACAACAGCAACAACAACAACAACAACAACATAGCCTTTTGTCCCAAGCAAGTTGGGGTAGGCTAGAGATGAAACCCAAAAGAGACGAGAAACAGGGAGACACATAAAGGGACATAAAGGGCACAAGACAAAAGAGGTCACGGTTCAGGCACGTTGATTACTAATCTCCAAGCGCTCTTGTCCATAGCTAAATCCTTAGGGATATTCCACTCCTTAAGATCTCTCTTAACGGACTCGTCCTAAGTTAGTTTAGGTCGACCTCTACCGCTCTTTACATTATCGGCCCGCTTTAGAACTCCACTACGCACCGGCGCCTCAGGAGGCCTCCGTTGGACATGTCCAAACCATCTCAACCGATGTTGAATCAATTTCTCCTCAATTGGTGCCACCCCAACCCTATCTCGAATATCGTCGTTCCGTACTCTATCCCTCCTTGTGTGCCCACAACACCAACGCAACATACGCATCTCCGCTACACTCAATTGCTGGATATGTCGCCTTTTTGTAGGCCAACACTCAGCACCATATAACATCGCCGGACGAATCGCCGTCCTATAGAACTTACCTTTCAGCTTCTGAGGCACCCTTTTATCACAGAGAACGCCAGAAGCTTGACGCCATTTCAACCAGCCGGCTGAAATTCTATGCCTAACATCTTCATCAATGTCTCCATCCTTTTGTAGCATCGACCCTAAATACCGAAAAGTATCCTTCTTGGCCACCACTTGCCCATCGAGGCTAACGTCTCCCTCCTCGTGCCTAGTCGCGCTGAAATCGCACCTCATGTACTCGGTCTTAGTCCTACTAAGTCTGAACCCTTTCGACTCTAACGTGTGCCTCCATAGTTCTAACTTCCTATTAACCCCCGCCCTACTGTCGTCAACTAGCACCACATCATCAGCAAAGAGCATACACCAAGGGATATCACCTTGTATGTCCCTTGTGACCTCATCCATCACCAAAGCAAATAAATAAGGGCTCAAAGCTGACCCCTGATGCAGTCCTATTTTAATTGGAAAGTCACTGGTGTCGCCATCACATGTTCGGACAAACGTCACCACATCCCTGTACATATCCTTGATGAGGGTAACGTACTTAGTTGAGACTTTGTGCTTTTCCAAGGCCCACCACATGACATTTCTCGGTACTTTGTCATATGCCTTCTCGAGGTCAATAAAGACCATGTGCAAGTCCTTCTTCTGCTCCCTATATCTCTCCATCAATTGTCGTAATAAGAAAATCGCCTCCATGGTCGACCTACCAGGCATGAACCCAAACTGATTTTGGGTCACATGTGTCACTCTCCTTAGGCAATGCTCGATAACCCTCTCCCAGAGCTTCATCGTATGACTCATCAAGCTTTCTACGAACATATTCATAAAATCTCTACTAATCATATTCATATCAAG
The DNA here is from genome assembly GCA_038087645.1 of Saccharum hybrid cultivar R570. NCBI lineage: Eukaryota > Viridiplantae > Streptophyta > Magnoliopsida > Poales > Poaceae > Saccharum > Saccharum hybrid cultivar. Next base: position 65,586 of record JAQSUU010000693.1, on the reverse strand, counting down.
ATGTAGAACAAGAACAATCTCAAGAACAAAATAAAGTTGAAATATAGAAATATATTGAAGTAGCATAAAGTCGAATGATGATTACAACGAAATTACCAAGTCTCCGACGAACGATCCTGATCCCAAGCAGTTGCTTGCCTCTACTTGAATCAATCTAGACTAAACTCTAAACTTGAACTAGAACTCTAACTCTCTTTCTCTCTGGAAACCCTAACTTCTAGCCTTACCTTCACAAATGAGGAAGAGATGATCTAATTCTTTAACTGATTCCTTGAGAGGAGATCCTGGGGTTGTTTATATAGCCCAGGGCGTGGAACCGTAGCCCTTGGATCAAACCGACCTTAGCGTGGGGTTTAGATGCATCCTTAGAGGCGGTATAGGTAGCTTGCAAGAGAAGGAGCCGAGACGACACAGGGGAGGGCCGGTCGGCCTAGCCCTAGGGCCGGTCGGCCCCACCTGGCGGCGGGTTGGCTCGTGTCGCCTCGTGGAGTCGGTTTAGGTCTTCTAAAATCCCTATCCGCATCCGTGACGTGGAGATTAGGCTGATTGCTTCGGTTTCTTCCTTTGGAAGGAGGATCAATTCTGTATTATGCAGCTTAGCCCCTAAAAAACACAGAATCACTGAAACTCGTGGAATTTGTTAGTTTAAACCCCTAAACCTACTGTGATGATCCTTTTTATCATTTATTCCTCTTATGTTGATGGTTTAAATGATAGTTAATTACCGTCAACAATAAGCTAACCAATGGCTTTGGTTTGGCATCAAAATTCATTCGGAGTCAATGGAAGTTCTCAAAACAAGTCAGCATCCAAAATTTATCAGAGTGTTGCGACACTGTCTTTTGGTCTATTGGGCCGTGTATCATCTTAGAGCCCATTAGGGGTCCATGATTATAATTAGCATCACACTTGTTAGGTTTGGGGGTTGTTGCATTCTATTTTTCCTCGTGAAACATACATTATGCATAGCACTTGTACCGCAAAGTTCGAATGTTGTGAATCAGGCCCCATGTTCTTGTTCTTGTTTGCCTATGTCGACTAGTCCTTTCGAATCAATACTTGAGCTTCATATCAGTTTGATAAATTTCATCCATATTCGCAATTTTAGATTGTGTTCTTTACGTTCTTGCTTGTGTTCTTGATTCGCTCGCAGGAAAAGCCTTTAGACGAGGATCAATTGCGTTGTGCATGGTTGAGATAACCAATGGAGGTATGGTGTAACACTTGCAGGGGTCGAATCAAACTTGGTTTGAAGCCTGGATCGTAAACATCGAGTTCTACACCAATTGAATCTATCATACTGTTAAAAGATTGGGCCGCATCTACATCAGGTGCAGACTAGCCTAGCTTATCACTCAAGTAAAAACATTAGTCCACTAGTTGTCACTCAATTACCAAAAACCAAACTAGAGCTTTCATGTGCCTTTTACACGAGCTCTTTTCTTGTATATCTCTTACTATTGTAGTTGGTTTTCTCGTATTAGTGTAGCTTAATTGTAGTTTACCTTTTATCACTAGCATGAGTAGGAGCTATTGTACTTGCTTGTTGCTCTAGTTACTTGTGTTGATAGTCCTTGCAAACTAGAATTGAGTAGGAGCTCTTCCTAGCTAGTACCCTAGTGCATAGGGTGCCAAGGTTGCTTTGTTAGTAGGGGTGAAGTCGTTATTCGGCCGCTAGTTTATTTCCACACTTGTTTCGGTTAGGATTCAGAACAATTACCCCCCCCCCCTTTAGTCGGCATCTTGATCCTTTCAATTAATCGAATGCCTAGTCCTACCTGAAACTGTCCAGCTTGGAGACCTCCTTTTAGTCTTGGAGTGACCATGGTCCATGGATCTCATGCTTGCAACCTATTCTAGTTTTAGCTCCCGGTGCATAAGGAAAAGGTTAAGAAACATTGACAATTAACTTAGATCATGTCATCATTCTGTCAAACGCATCACTTATCTACTTAACCAAAAACCCCACAACCAAAGATGTAGCTTGATATCATGGACCGACGCACAAGCTTAACAACATTGATCCCATTATTATACATTCTAAAATAGCTTTTGATCACACCACGAGTTGGCACAACTACCCAACTAATCACTAGAAGGGTTTACCTGAAATGTTATTCATGTCATTAAGGGACTGTTTAGTTCCCAGACGTATAACTCTATATAACGAGCTGGCTTTAAATATGTTGTACAATATAAGAGGAAAAACATTACTCAGAAAACTGCTTCTCATTGAAACCATAAACAACTTGAAAAAACACTTATAAGTTTTGCTATTGTGGAAATTTCAGATACAATTCTAAAACAAAGTTGACATATGCTGGGGAGGTGATGACATAGCAGCATTCTAAGACTAAACTAACATTCTTCACAAGCTATGAAATTAATAAGTTACGAAGAAAGAATAAACATAGAAGATAATAAAATACGTACACAATATTTTTGCTTCTACTATTTCTTTATGACTTATCAATTTTATATCTTACAAATGGCTTTACAGAAAATATATTAATTCATTAAATTAATTTCACTTTTCTTTTGAGGTTGATAGTTTATTTGTTGGGAAAGAGTCGATCGTTCTTATTTCAGGATTGACCATATTGAGTTCTTTGTTGAGAATGGAAATTCAATTTAAACTTATGACATGTTTTGGATACATATTGTTAATGAGCTTTTTTACAATGCTTGGAGAGCCGTTGGGAATTATTAAGTAAATTTTTAATGTGTCTATGGTAGGTGGGCCTAAATGAGGGGAGCCGTTGAGAGCCGTCAAGGCGTAGCCGTTGGGAGCCGTTGAGATGTGTCTATGGTAGGTGGGCCATATGCGCCGTAACGGCTCCCAACAGCTTAAACATGGAGCAGAATTAGAGTCCGAAATATAGGAGTGGTAAATACTGTTTTGTAGTTGTTTTTTTAACAAGGGTAAAACTGTACTGGTACGTGTCGGTGTACGCTCTTAAGTTGGGACAAGTTTTGGGTTCTCGTCTAGTCGGTCCAGAGGAGCTCGTCCATTGACGGCCGCACGATGGGACAGGGTTGGAGCAGAGCAGAGACGAGTGGAAGAGGGTGGAGCTTGCTCGGTCACGCGTGGCGCGGGGATTCGGAGTCGAGCGGCTGGCAGCGCTGATCCGGCTGCGGGCGTGCAAGCTGGCACCAAAATCCCCGGCACGATCTCGGCGGCGGCTGTGATGGAGGTGAGATCCAGGCCCGGCGTCGTTCGCGCTCCTCTGCCCGGCGGCGGCGGCGGCCGTCCCCGATGCCGAGAGGGTGCGGGCGGGGAGGGGCTCCCGGACGCTTCGGTCCTTAGGTGGCGAAGCTGGCCGCGGTCTCACCGTCCCCGGATCCTGCTCCGCGTATCTGATGGCGGCGGCGCTTGTGATGGAGGTGAGATCCGGGCCCGGCGTCGTTCGTGCTCCTCTGCCCGGCGGTGGCGGCGGCGGCCGTCCCCGATGCCGAGAGGGTGCGGGCGGGGAGGGGCTCCCGGACGCTTCGGTCCTTAGGTGGCGAAGCTGGCTGCGGTCTCGCCGTCCCCGGATGCCGCTCCGCGTATATGATGGCGGCGGGATGCAGCAGCACCTGATGGAGGCGGCTACGGCTGCGTCTGGGGCGCCCTACGGGACGCCGGTGCCGTTCCCGGTGTCGTTCCACTCCGCGTACTACGCCACGCACGCGTCAATGGCCACGGTGAACGCCGCTGGACCCCCTCCCTCGATCGTTTCATTTTCGGTGTGCACTTCTCTGTTTACCTGTATGTTCTACCGTGCTAGTGCGGCAGTTGGAATGTAAAATTGCTTGCTGGGTTTGGTTCTATGCAGAGTGTGCCCTATCCGACTGCTGAGCTGGTGGCGGTGTCGATGGCAGAAGGGAAGACCAAGAGGAAGACATCTGGCGCTCCCTCTGGTGGTTGCAATTCCAGAAGGTGCTATTTAATTTTGTGCTAAAATGTGCTTTGGACGTCTGCACTGCGCGAATTCCTGATCTGTTCAGTTGGTTTATTGAGCTGATTTTGAAATTATTGTGGTGTGCAAAGCAGTGCGGGTGGGAGCGAGGACTCATCAGATAAAAGAGATGCTAGTGCCCATCATAAGGTGATCTGTTGGTCCTTACCTAAATGTAGGAAACTATAGTGCTACCTAGGCCATCTTGGTTGATTGTGAGTCTTATGTAGGTATCATTATCTTCTGTCAAGAGGAGAAAGTCCTGCGGCGCTAACGTACAAGGTTGCTTCCCTGTATGCTTGGATCTGGTATTGTTGCAGCCTGACGGTTGGCACTTTTCAGGTTGGCACATCTAGCGTTTAAATCTCGAACTCCGACAAATATATAGCATGTCCATTACTTGACCACAAATGATTCCGTTAGCTTTCTCCTATTGCACAAACTTGATTGATATTTTTGTGAACACGTGGAAAGTTTGGCAGAGGATGCCCAACCAAATGATTACTTTTGTTAGTATTTTATTATGCAAACTGAGCAGTGGTGGTTCATGTCATGGTGGATGTTCTTGCAACATACAAAGTAATTCAGTTCACAACATTGCAAGAGAATATGTAACAATGTTTGTCGTATATGAATCTCCCTGATGTCAGCTAATATATGCTGGACACATAATTATTCTGATTTAGCCAATAGTGAGCAGTAGTAGTACTATGAAACCAACATAAAAAAAGACACTGAGATGTACAAATGGATAAGTGCATCATTTTCCAAAAGGGCTCCTCTGAAGTGGCCTTGGAAGCCTCTTCCGTTTAGCGATAGATTTAGCTATAGATTCGGTGTTGAATTCATCTACGACAGTAGGAGCAGTATTTGCAGCATCTTTCTTTGAGGGTTGCGCTATTTTCCTCTTTGGAGCTCCTTTTACTTCTGCAGATCCTCCTGATGTATTTTCTACATCCACTACTTTCTTGGTCGTCCTCTTGGTCTTTTCGTAATTTCAGTTCCCGATGATGTATTATCTTCATCTACTACCTTTCTCGGTCGTCCTCTTGGTCTTTTCGTGATTTCAGTTCTCGGTGCTGTCTTTTCTTTTCCTTCTCCTGATTCTGTATTTGCTTTCCCGCCTTCCCTTCCATTGCTTCCTTTCATGCTGGGCGCAATGGTTGGTGGAGTTACTTTTGTGCTAGGTTTAGGCGAGTGCATCTGGAAATCGTCATCTTCATTCTGGCTATATGACCCTTCTTTCTCATACGGATATTTTGCGTAGTGCTCTTCCTTCTGAGTATCATCAAAAAAAATGTTAGACCTGAACATTTTGTGTAGCCTGGAACAATTTGTTCCAACTGAAAGATTTTAATATGGAGTAAATCACAGACCGTGATAGGTTTTCCGTTTGAGGGAAATTCCAAGTTGCGTTCAGAACGTAGCAGCCTGGTGCAAATTCTGTATCTAAACAGTTTCATTTCATCCTATACAAGCGAAAGTAGTGCATGTCATGTACCGGTTTGTGTTTCAGTATTAGCAATTTGGAAGATCAATAATTCTAAGACTCACTTGTGTGAAATCATGAGCCATATGTTGTCCGTCCCATGCCAGTATATATTTTATTAGATATGCCCCACATGAAGTTCTGCAACAGAACATACATATAAGTAATTGTAGTACAATATGTTAATATACAAAGGAAAAAATAGTACACGTCCTCTTGTAGTGGTATTTCAACATAGCGAACTTTCTTCCATTGGAGCAAGTTAATTGGTTTCACAAATTTAACCAAGTTTCTCTCGACCGAATAATCAATGCAGAACCTATAGGTGTGCAGGTGACCCTGAAAATACAAGAGACCAGGCATCAGTAACTGATGTAAGCTAAAATTTAACTTACAAATTTCCAGAGTATTACAGGCTGGGGAGTGGGGAACCTGAATCTCACTACCTCACAGCAAGTTTAAAATTCCATGTACTCACCTAAAACAAGAACAGAGAAATGCTAATGAAAGAGGCTCAAACTGCAGAGAGAGGAACGACTACTACCAAAGTACTTAAACACAAACCCCATATAACATCATCACAAGTTCCACCACCTATCAACACAAAAAATAAAAAGACGGAACTCATTACATTTCCTTCCTGGACAGACATCACAGCACACTCAGGATATACGATCTTGATAAAATTCCTTCCAAAAGTACATTTGTACTGTGAAGTTTTTACCTATTAGGCAAAAGGGTTTCACATCCCATGCATCGCAATTTCTGCATGTTATCAGTTAGGCCCATTGTCCTTTTTTTGACGGAGGTAAACATTGCTTTTATAAAGCAAAGAGTAACAGTTTACAAAGAAACTAGGCTGGGGATACCAGCTAACAAGAGGGAGCCCAACTCCAACACAAAACAATTTGGACACCGGAAAAAGATATTTAAATTCTCATTGTTCTTAGCACATAAAGGGCCATTTATTTTTGTTAAATTAAAGGAGTCAGCTATCTGACAAATACACATGAAAAAGACAGCGCTTATCAGAAAAACAGTACATCTCAGTGTCAACTATATACATCCCAATTAAAACACACAGTATCTCACAAATGATAAAGCAACGGGCTCACCTTGGCAAATCATAAATCCGGCACATCTTCAGGGAGCATTGTTTCCTACAAAAGAAGAGTAACATTAGCCATGACTAGACAATCCACACAGACAACAATTTTTAGATTTCATGAACATTACTCTTAATCACCTCTTTTCTCAAGGAGCATGTTCTTCGATTGTGACCCTTACCCTTACACAGGGTACATGTCACTGTAGCTCTATCCTTGTCTGAAACTGACTTCAACTTTTTTCTTCGGGGCCCCTCTGCCAAGAACACACATGGGATCCGAGACATCTCTAAACTCTTCAAAATCAACATCCATGGCTTGTAGCAGCACCGGACCATACGTGTTGCCTCCATTGTCTCCTCCATTTGGGAGGGTCATAGCAGCTTCCGCAAGCAGAACACGTTTGAGCCGCTCATATGCTTCATGTGAATGAGATGCTATGAAGGATGCAGTGTGACTGATATTGCATAGCTCATGGTACTTCTGTAGGCAATCAGAATAGTCATACATGGTGCTCTTCCTTATAGGAGGAAATGCACTCTTGGCCCCCCTTGTCCATCTTTTCAAAACACAGCAGCCCGAAAGCTTGCGTTGTTTAAGAGCGTCCAATACAAAGAAGATGTGAGAGCAGGGGGTTCCAAGGGACTCTAACTTAAGACAAGAACAAGAAATTCCCTTCAGACTGCCCTCATAAGAAGATATCTCACATTCCACATGGTATTCTCTGTCTTCTTTATCCTCCCTGCCAACTCTATACGTAATCGTATCATCGCCATGATCAATCTCCATAGCAAAACACTTTTTGGCCGCTTTTATGCTGAACTGCACCATACCAAAGACACTTGGTGTGAACGATTTCGCTGCATCTTTCTCAATATCAGAAGCATCTAGCTCTAAGCATGGATTTGAACTCGATGCCACAAAGTCTAGAATCGCTTCATTAAGGCGCAACCGTGAAAGACAGTGGTCAAAGTGTCGTACCAGCTCAAACAGTGTCATTTTACGATCCAGATTTACCTGAAGCCTAGAGTTTAGGCTCTCACTCCGCTGGTTGCTCCTGAGTCCTAAATAACACTTACCAACATGATACGCAGCACACCAGATTTGCCTCCTCTCATACATTTGATAAACCCACGAATCTGTATCTGTAACGCTGTACTCATTCAAGAATTTAAGCCATTTTCTCTCAACCTCTTCTACGGAGCAGCAATCATAAAGGAAGCACCTAAGTTCATCCTTGATATCACCATCGTTTATATTACGGACAATGCACTGCTCAATATGCCAGATACATAGCCTATGCGATGAATTCGGCCACACCAGCGCGATTGCATTCTGCATAGCAAGATCTCCATCAGTGATCACAGAAACCGGATGCTTCTGATCCATGGCATTAGAGAATGTCCTAAGCATCCACACATATGACTCGGTTGTCTCCTGGGAAGTAACTGCACATGCAAAAAGAACTGTGCTGCCATGCTGATTCAGCCTAACAAAAGGCACAAGGGGTAGGTTGTACCGGTTTGTTTTGTATGTGCTGTCAAATACTACGACATCACCAAATGTTGTATAATCAAGCCGACTTTGGCTATCACACCAGAAGAGTCCCTTGAGGTGCCCTTTCTCATCGGTCCTGTAGTCAAAGAAGAAATCAGGGTCCCTAACTCTGCATTCTGACAGGTAACTGATGACTGTCTGAGCATCACCGGCAGCAACTGTGTCCACCTTATTTCGATGGCAGAAATTATACAAGTCCCTCTTTGTAAATCCAACCTTATCATACCCACCATACCGCATTTCCATGATTTCCATTATCTAGTGTTTGTGGATCCCAGCAATCTGCATCTCCATAATGTCGGCTTTCTGCTCATCTCTGATTCTTCTATGTGAGCGCAGAAAACAAGCAAGGTCATGTTGCACCATCGGATGGTTGTGCTCACAGATGAAACGCTTCACACAAAACAACTCGGTGTCCTTATCCTGTGCAATCACAAGTTTAGCATGACATCCAAAACGAGTAATGTCCCGTGGCTTCCGCTTCTTATTCTCCCTCCTCAGCTCCTTCTCTTCACGCAAACCTTCACAACTGCAAACAAAATGCCGAAGTCGAAGGGTCCTCCCATTCTGGCCTTTGTCCCATTCACAATAATCTTTCCTGACACTAAATCCTTTCACAAAAGCGTACTCATTATAAAACTTGTGTGCTTGTTGTTCGCTATCAAACACCTGCCCAACAATCATATTGTACTCAAGACCCGCCATTCTCTCCTGCATTAGGCTTGCCTGTAAAATGGCTCACATTAATTACTGGCATTTATATTTCTAATCAGCAATAGCAAACTTAATGAACGAAACATTATTATTGCAACAATTTGGGTATGTGCTGTGTGGTGGGGGTCTTGTTGGCCTCCTACAACAGCCAATGTGTCATTGCAACTGGGAATAAGTAAACAATCTTTCAGTCTCAGAAAGATCAGGAGGTAATTGATGAAGAAGCAACAAATAACAATGCATAGTGGGCTTCGTTAAAAAAAACAATACATAGTGGGCACACAGTTGCATGAGAATAATCTCTGGAAAGGTGGTGTATGCTAGCCTAGTTGAGCTATTTGCCCCTGGTCAGGTCATTAGTCAAACAAAGTTTAGGAAACATACTCATACCTTTTGCTAAATTAAATTTCCCAACTGAGAATAGTCTTATTCAATGACAATGGCTGAAACAGAATATCACCAGCCGCAAGTATGCAAGACGCTCTCTATAGGTTGCTCACTTTATTTATCATTCATTATAACACACAGATAGCAGGGCAATGCAACTGCTAAAAAAATTGCTTAGACACAGATAGCAGGGCAAACTCAGGGGTAATGTGACTTGAAATGTTCTGTTATGCACAGCAGGAAAAGGAAGATAAGGGGTGGGCCATGAGCGTACCTAGTGGGTTCTCGTCGCCACCAAAGATCCCGGAGATACACACCTCGGCACCTGGAAATAACTCCCAACAACAGTGGGAGCAGTTGGCTGGTGGTGGCAACGGCAATTCGACAATTCGTCAAAAGCACAAACCCACAGTGGCGAGCCAAGGAAATCGTTGCGCCTTTCAACTAATCTTCACTGCTTGCATAGTTGCTTGTTAGTGCTGCACTGCCAAAATTACAGACTAACTTAACTGGTAAGTACTAACATCACATAAGAAGGCAATTTCAGAGCGTCTATCTGTCTGACACCGAAGTTGCAGACAAACGAGCAGCTGTAGCTCTGGGAGTTTTGTCCATCTGATTCAAGACAAGAACTAAACGCTACTCGTAGTCTACACACAGCACGACTGCACGAGCTCACAAGCACGGCCGTGGCCGATCCGCCTGTGCACGCGACGACCGACAACTGCCAAAATGGAGCCAAAATTGCAAGCAAACAGGGGACAAGTCACAAGCCAATGGATTTATTTCCTAATATGATGCCCCGCCATAGTTTGTTAATGATTTAAGTTGGGTTTGTTTGGACATTACTGCTATTTCGATTCAATTTTCATTCTGCTACTGTTCTTTCAGAATTTACCCAAACAATTTACAAAACTCTCAAACAGGGCCTAAAAAAGTCTAGTTCCACAATTTTGACTGAACAATTCAGTTACTGAACCCCAATTCAGTGTCTCCTGGTTTCAGTGAGTGGATACAGAATTCCATGTGTTTCAGGCATCGTCTAACAATTATGAATCTACCATACAATCCTGAGAAGATTCATCAGGAGGCAAATATGGCTACACCAGTAAGAACTTAGAAGTACAGTAAGGAATCCCCCAAAAAAGCATATGCGTCAACAAACAAAATAGCTTCAGGCGAATCAGGCCTAACATTTAGTCGGCGCAGGACAGTTACCTTCTCTGGAGCGGATCCAAGCAGCCTCGTCTTGCCATCGTGTCCGCCGCCTGTAGCCATCGTGTCCGCCGCCGCCTAGAACAGAGCAAGCAAAACGGGCTGACCTGCCGGCAGAGGAGGGAGAGCTCCAACCTCACCGGCGCTGACCCCGGGGGCCCCAAACCCTAATGAATCGCCGGCACTGCCTTCATGTCGAGTGCGAACGGAGAGGAACAGGGTCCACCCACCACAGCGCGGACGAAGGGAGGGAGAGCTCCAACCTCACCGGCGCTAACCCCGGGGGAGCACAGGAACCGGCAGGGGAGGGGAAGAACCAGCGCGGACGAAGGGAGGGAGAGCTCCAACCTCACCGGCGCTGACCTCGGGGGAGCACATGAACCGGCAGGGGAGGGGAAGAAGGCAAACCGTGTTGGAGAGGCCGGGCGAGAGAAGGGTTCGGTGACGCCGGCGCTAGGGTTGGTGTTGGGGCTGCCGCGTCGGGTGGGGTGGGGATGAGTTAGGTCGCGTAATGACCAAAATACCCTTGCGCAAATTAAATTAATAAAAATTGTTAATTTACATAGCTATTAGGAGCTGTTGGGAATTGTTGGGAATTATTTCCAAGCACCGTAAAAGGGCTCTTAGGGCTCATTGTTAATTATTACTAGTAGATGAGCTAAAAATTAGTCTAAGTTAATTATGGTTGGTTAGTTAGTTGGCTAACAACTAGTTAAAGACTTGTCTAAATTAACTATGGTTGGTTAGTTAGTTGGCCAATTTAGATTAATTTTTAGCTAGTTAGCAATTAGCCCCTGATAAAATATACCCTTAGCCTCCAAGTTTTATATAGTCATCATATATTGTAATTTTCAACGCTAGGACTAGGAGATAGAAATCAAAGAAAACGAGGTAAAATAGTAATCTAAAATCTTGGACCAAAGAAGTCGATCAAAGAAAACGAGGTAAAAGAGTAATCTAAATTCTTGGACCAAAGAAGTCGAACAAATGCGTAGAAAAAACATTAATATATGGCCGGCTGTGCTGATAAGCCGGCTGAAAAATACCGTTGACTGATTTGTTACGAGAGAAAAACATGACAAAACCAGCTCGAAAAGACATTATAAGCGGGTGAACAGCACCATCTTAATGTCGCGATAACGCGGTTGCAGGTTTTTCCATTTCGTTCTGCATTTCTCGTCCCGTCCGCCCAACAAACGGAAGGGACACCGCCGGCATTCCATTCCGACGCCCGCCTTCCCCTCCGACAAGAGAAGGGAAGGGAACCCCCCAGATCTCCGCCCGCCCCGCCCAGCTGTCATGCCGACGGCCGCCGACCCCGCCGCCGCGCTGCCCCTCACCCTCGACCTCGAGGACTTCAAGGTAGGTTTCCCCCCTCTCTCCCAACCCTTCCCTCCCTTCTTCCTCCGATTCGGCTTCGGTTTCGGCTGTCTCCTCCGCGATGCAGTCTCATCATCGCTTGCGGTACTGCGCGCAGGGAGACTTCTCGTTCGACGCGCTGTTTGGGGGACTGGTGGACGAGCTGCTCCCGGAGTACCGCGGGGAGGACGACGCCGCGCCCGCGCCACCGCCGCCACCTCCCGTGCTCGGGGCGGCCCCGCCCGTCTTCCCCGCTGTCGACGAGCTTCTTGGGCTGTTCAAGCACTCGTGCAAGGAGCTCGTCGACCTCCGCAGGCAGGTCCGTCACGTCCCGAGCCTACCTGCCTGTGGCGCTGAATGCTGGCTGTGAACTTCATGCCAGATGCCACGCCTTCCTGCCTTACTCAATTGAGTGGGTGCTTGGTTGGTCGGCGGTAGTGTTGCGTGCAATGTATTGTGTTTTTCACTTTTTTGTTTAGCAGATTGATAAGCGGCTCCAGAATCTTAAGAAGGAGGTGGCCGTGCAGGATGCCAAGCATCGCAAGACGCTTGGGGAGGTTAGTTACAATGCTTGCAGGGTTTTATATTTGTCACTGATTACTGCAGAGATATTGTTCTAGGAAAATAATTAATGGTAAATAAACGAATAAGTGCCGGCGAGACCAGAAAGAACCATACAATACCTATTGCTCAGGAAGAAAACCTTAAAGTCCTTTCAGTTGCAGCTATAGATGACATAGTTGCAAACACAACGGAATGCCTATTGGTCGGAAAGAAAAGCTCAAATTCCTTTCCGTTACAGGCTTTACAGCTAGAGATGACATAGCTGCAAACACGTCAAAATTATTTCATGTATATACGTCTTGCTTATTTCTTTTGTCTTTCCTCATTTGGGATCCTCAGATAAGAGAATTTGATTGGCTCGTGCGAATAATTTAATTTCTTCGCTCACTCTGTTCATGCCTTCCTGCAAAGGAAGGACAATGTTAATTGATAACTGGCCATAATCCTTATCATATTCAGTAAGTCCAAACTGTCTGGCCTTCTGGTTTGAGGCGTAGTGTTAAGACAAGGGAGACCGTTTGTTCTTTCTTTTCTTTTAAATGACAAAGAACTCTGGCATTCTGTAGAGAAAGATGTCACCACGCGAGTCAGTTGGGTAATAAAAAAAGGTAATTGCAGCCTTTAGTTGACAGCTGCAAAAATAGCTGCAGCCTTCAGTTGACAGCTGCAACTTCATTGGATGTATGCAGCATGGAAAAGCCATGGAAGGGGAAAACACTCCCTACTGTCTTGAATTGCATAATTCTGAGTAATATAGAGGGGCAGATTGCCCTCTAGGTGTCAGGCTTTTCCTGTTGAGAAGGGGCTCCAATCGAAGCCCAATTTAGTGGGCAGAGGCCTTTACTGCATTAATACTTGGCTGGGACTCTTTATGTACTAGCTCACTTGAGAAGGGTGTCTTGATCAGAATAGTCACAATTTAAAAAATGATGTTGAACTAGTAGTCCATTTTTTCTGTTCGTTATTCATTGTTCTATTGTTCACTCCAGCTTGAGAAGGGTGTGGATGGACTATTTGATAGCTTTGCTAGGTTGGATTCCCGCATATCCAGTGTTGGTCAAACAGCTGCAAAAATCGGTGATCATTTACAGGTAACTTCTCCTGTTTGGTATTGATGCCCGTAATTATTGTATATGTTAGATGATTCTGAGGTTGTGGCTTTACCCTTTGGTTTAGTTTTTTTTTTGTTGATTTTATGTTTAATGTCTACCTCTCTTGTTTGTCAGAGCGCAGAATCCCAGAGGGAAACTGCTAGCCAGACGATAGATCTCATCAAGGTAACATATTTTTTTAAGTTTAGTACTAGTATATTACTGTTTGCTTGATATGTTTGCATGACCCCATTTTAACTGAAATTTTGAATATGCTTTTATTACAGTATCTCATGGAGTTCAACAGCACACCTGGGGACCTTATGGAACTTTCTCCTTTATTTTCTGATGACAGTCGTGTTGCTGAGGCTGCTTCGATTGCACAGAAATTGCGTAAGCTTTAACTAAGCCGACATATTCTTTTGCTGTCATTTTCTTTGTCCTATTGGTTATCAATCACGTTGATCAGTATTACGGGGAAATCACTAAGTTGATATGTGCATGCGGTTTTCTACTTTGTATATGATGATTCTTGATTTTTTGGTGTGTTTTAGCAACATTATTGGACATTTATAATATCTAAGCAGAATTCTTCCAAGCAAAAGTAGTAGTATTAGCATTTTCTTACTCCAACATGACGTCGATGAAATCTAGTGTATTCGTAAATTTAAGCATAACATGTTTCTCAAGTAGTTGTATGTTTTCATGATGTAGGATCATTTGCCGAGGAGGATGTTGGTAGACATGGTGTGACATCAGCGGTAGGCTCTGCTAATGCAAGCCGTGGTTTGGAGGTTGCTGTTGCAAATCTCCAAGAATATTGTAACGGTCAGTTTCCTTCCAGCTTTTCTATAGGGATTCTGTTAGTTTGTGATAATGAATTATTGTTTTTTGTGCAGAATTGGAGAATCGACTGTTGGCTCGGTTTGACGCTGCATCACAGAGATGGGAGTTGTCTACAATGGCAGAATGTGCTAAAATATTGTCACAGGTATGCATTTATGCAAGGAACAAGGTTCTGTGTCATGCTTAGAATGTTTCGTTGGACAAAAAGATTGCAATGTAGTACAATTAGTTGTACCCCATGAGTTTTAGCAGCAACAACAGCAAAGAATGTTTTCCTTCCACAAACATGCATGTGATCTGCGCGCTTATTGAACTGATAGAGGGGCAGAAAACTGTCCCCATGCACCGCCAAAGGGCATGGTCGTTAATGTATAATTCCATGACTTCTTATATGCATGAATTTTAGCATAGAAGTAAAAACCACCTGGTCATATTTTGCAGTGGAGTTCTAGGACTCACTGTCAGAGAAGGTTAATGTAATGACCCACCCATTTTCAAATTTTTGGGCTATTTCTTTTTTGAATAGCAAAATACAACATAAAAGATGTAGCTGGAAATTCTAGGTCTGAGGTTTTTAGTGTCCTGACTTGTGTGATGGTGGAACTAGGATTTGTCAGTTAAAATATTGAGAGCTTCAATGCAACAAAGGGAAGAAATTGTAGGGCTTGGATGTGTAGCTTAGGCATCTTACTTGCTAAATATGGCTTAAAGGCTAACTGGATAAAGCTGATTTATAAACCTCTGCATGAGTAAGTTTTGTGGAAATGAACTTAAGCTTATTAGTTAAGCCTGAATATGTACTTGCCTTTTGGTCCTGGTTTAAGCTTTTATACCCCTGTTAATTTAAGGGTAGGTGCTAATCCATGCAGGCATATAATACCATTCTGTTTTTTTCAATATTTTTATGGTATGTTGATTACAGTTCAATCGGGGAACCAGTGCAATGCAACACTATGTTGCAACACGGCCAATGTTTATTGATGTGGAAATTATGAACACTGATATTCAAGTTGTTCTGGGTGATGAGGGGTTGCAAGCTGACTGCAACAGTATTGCAGATGGTCTCTCTACATTGTACAAGGAAATTGCAGGTATTTATGAGCTGCACTCTTTACAATTTTTGTTTATAAACTATACTTTGACGTTTTTCAATTTTGGCACTCTGATATATAATACTTGTCTTCAGATACTGTGAGGAAAGAGGCAGCTACAATAACGGCTGTCTTTCCTTCTCCGAATGAGGTTATGGCAATTCTTGTGCAGGTATGTTTTTTCAATGGCAGTCCCGGGTCTCTGTGGTCACTGTTGTTTACAAAATAGATTGACCATTGTACTTTGCTTTTCAGCGAGTGCTAGAACAAAGGGTAACAACTATTCTTGACAGAATTCTCATAAAGCCCTCTCTTGCTAGTTTGCCTCCTCTAGAAGGTGAAGGTGGCCTTCTACAAGTAAGTTTTGTGCTCTAAGTATTTCCAAGTAGCCTTTTGCCAACCTATCATGCAAATATGGTGCCTTGCTGATGTCAAAGTAAAATGGCAGTACCTAAGAATCCTGGCAGTTGCATATGACCAAACAAAAGAACTGGCTAAGGATTTGCAGTCTATTGGTTGTGGGGATTTGGATATTGAAGGTATCTCCTGTGTTTAATACAATTTTATTTTCATCTTTTGTTGTTACATGGTACGAATTCATGCAACTTTTGATCATTGTAGGTTCCATATAGTTGTCATGCTATTTTGTCTCATTTTTTCTTAAAAGGGATACATGTATTACCTTGCTCTGTTTGTATAATGATCTAATAATCGGTGATGTATAATATGGCATGTAGGATTACTATGTTATCAAAACTTTAATTCACATTTTTAATGTTATTAACAATTTCGATTACTTTTGACAATGGTCATTTGGTTTGGATGGCCTATTAGTTCATCAACTTAGTGGTTCACTTATAGCTCTATGTTTCCTTGACATTCTGTACAGCAGCTGCAGATAAGTTGATTGGCATTATGATTCCCTTTTATTGGTTTTCTTTTAGGTCTCACTGAATCCATATATGTTTCCCACAAAGATGAGTACACAGAATTTGAGCAGGCATCACTCAGGCAGCTATTTCAGTCAAAGGTTATAAATTTATGTATTGTAGTAATCATTTCGAATACTGTTTCTCTGTAAAAAAATCATTTCAGGTGCCTATATTGTAATTGAACTGCTGTGCAGATGGCTGAACTGAGAGCTGAGGCTAAGCAACAATCTGAGTCAACTGGCTCAATCGGACGCGCGAAAGGAGCATCTTTGACCACATCACCACAGCAACAGATATCAGTTACTGTAGTAACAGAATTTGTTCGCTGGAATGAGGAAGCCATAGCCAGATGCACACTATTGTTTTCTCAGGTTGAACTGAATCACTGTCTTTCCTGATTCATTACTTTTGATTATATGTAGTGAGTTCTTATGCTTAATGAATCCATTCAGAGTTTATATGCTGATTTTGACTATATTACCTGGCATAAAGGTTGTTAACTTGAATATCTTGGATGGTAAATAGATGCTGGCAGCATAAATAAACCTGTCATTTAAAGTTCAGAAGCTCCTTCACTCTACTACTATTTTTTTCTTGAGCCACTCTACTACTATTTTTACCAAGTGTATCCTAAGTCTTTGATTAGCCCCAGAATTTTAAGCAGTAGGTGTGTTGATCTGAACAGGGTAGTAATTTTTCTGTTTTCTGTTTGTTTCTTTGTAATATCTGTTCTCCATTTGGTTTTTGTACTCGCTTCTTTATCTTTCCTTAACATAATGATGGGCAGGATAAATCCTTGTATCTTGTCATCCGCTTTTATGACTTACTAATTCGAAGTAATATCTTTGCAGCCTACTACTGTTGCAGCTAACGTGAGATCCATATTTGCATGCTTGCTTGATCAAGTAAGTAAGAAACCACAACATGGATAATATAGAAATTAATTAATGCCTTACAGATGATGAAGTTTTATTGTAGGTGAGCCAATACTTAACTGAAGGGCTTGATCGTGCTAGAGAGAGTTTAAACGAGGCTCAAGCTTTGCGGGATAGATATGTCATCGGGACAAGTGTTAGTAGGAGAGTGGCAGCTGCTGCTGCTTCTGCAGTAAGTTTTCTTTCCTTTTCTTCAGTCTACTATTCATATTTGGCAGCCAAATACGTCTGTATCCAAGAAGTTATCATTTTATGGGAATTTTATCTGAATTTTAAATATTTACAGCAAGAGGTGGCAGCTTCAGCTGGTGAGAGTAGCTTTAGATCCTTCATGATTGCTGTGCAGCGCTGTACCAGTAGCGTAGCTATTCTTCAGCAGGTAATCTGCGCTAATAACTATCCATAAAGTTGCAACCTTGGCTTCTTGCAAATGAAGTCAATGAACCATGCTTGAATTTCTTTGTTTCCTCTGTAGTACTTCTCAAATACAATATCTCGACTCTTGCTACCTGTTGATGGTGCTCATCCATCTGCTTGTGAAGATATGGGGTCAGCAGTCTCAGTAGTTGAGGCTGCTGCTCACAAAGGACTGCTACAATGTATTGATACTGTTATGTCTGAGGTATGCACCTTTTGTCCTTTCCTTTTCCTTATAAATATATTTGTCTGACCTCATATTAGCTGTTCATATCTTGTTACTCAATTGGTTAAACCACACAAGTCAATTTTCATGTCATTAGCCATTCAGAATATTTAGTGATTCATAAACAATACTTGTAGGTTGAAAGATTGTTGTCTTCGGAACAGAAGGCTACAGATTATCGAACACCAGATGATGGAGCTGCACCAGATCATCGGCCAACTAATGCTTGTATAAGGTGACTATTCTATCTTTAAAATTTGACATGGCCCAATACAACTAACTTGTTTCTCGGTTGTTCAGAATTGTAGCTTATCTCTCTCGTGTTCTTGAGGTTGCATTCAGTGCCCTTGAAGGTCTCAACAAACAGTCCTTTTTGACTGAGCTGGTATGTTACCAATAGTGGACCTTAATTTTCAGATTCCTTTTGAGTGAATTACAGCCATGCAAGCAACAGGGTTATTGAAATTCTATATCCTACAAGACACATTGGAAATGGACCATTTTTGCACTGCAGGACAGTGGTAATGCAAAATATCTATTAATCCTTCGCATGATCATGTTGGGTGCTTGGGTTATTTGGAAGCATAGGAATGCTTGTGTGTTTGAGGGTGCCTCTCCTTCAGTTAACTCAATACTGCATGAGCTGAATGATGAGCACAGCCTTTGGTGCTTCGCTGGGGCCAAGAAGTTGCAGAACCTAGGTCTTAGCGGCACAATCTGAGTTAGCTTTGGTCTTGGGCTGGTCATGCTGTTTTTTTCCTTTCCTTTAGACTAGTGCCAGTGTGATGTACCCCCCCCCCCCCGCCCCCCTCTCTCATACCTGATCCCCGTATGAGTGGGGTTGATGCATGGAGATCTTTTTTTCTCTCTCTATAATGCAAAGAAGCGCAGCTCTCCTGCGTTTTCGGGAAAAAAATCCTTCGCATGACTGCAAAACAGGGTTTCTGGCATTGGGTATTCCTTATGTACTTTATTGCAAGTAGGAAATGGTTAATCCTGGTTACAAGATAGCCTTCTACACACTCCATTAGTCACAAAAAAACATAAAGTAAATTGAACCGCAGATCCTAAGCTTGCATGAATGGTTCAAGTAGGCCTTTGAACTTAAAAATCATAAATTTAGGTCTCCAAACTTTTATAGTGGTTCAACTGGATCTGTTGGCATGAAATTGTTGATGCAACAAAGACATGGCAACAACCCTGAGTTTAGTGGGTAAGCGATTTGGTGCTTTGTCTGGGCTTTGATGCTAATGCTCAGTTTTCCAACCCGGTTATGTATTCTCGTGAGCAGTTCCCTGCACCCTTCTTCCACCAGTTGAGGAAGAACTTTTCCTTGGTGGAATGTTTGGAAGCATGCTTTTGGTGTTGCTGGTAAGGACACAGACACTGTTGACTGTTGGTGGTGGGAGATGTGTTTGCTTGCGTTCCACCTGTTATTGCAACTGCTTGTTAAGCACTCCACCTCATGTGCACGCCAAATCAGGTGCTATCCTGAGCTCCAATTTTTTTTATGAGTGGCAGGTGTTTGTGACTTGCCTAAGTTGCTCATGGATGTTTGAGTGCTTGGGCAGTGGAGACAAAAGCAGCATAATCTAGTTTTCAGGCTCACCCATATGTCCCAGCAGGTTTCAATCGAATAAAGGAACTAGATGGATGACATTTTGATGCCAATACAGCATCTAATGCAATGGACATACCTTGTCAGAAAATGAAACCATGTTTGGAAATTGGGCCTCACAAACAAACTTATACAAGTTCGACGAACCAAATACCTAGTTTTGCAAATTTATTGACTTGCTTGAACCAGCTCTGCAAGTTCAGGACCTAAGATTCAATTTACTAAAGGAATATATTAAAAGCGAACACATGCAAATTTTTCAGTGAACTGATACTTACATGCATGTAGTTACTGATATTCATATTAGTAATGGGGACTGATGTTTCTGATATTCTATGCAAGATTTTATTCTCATGCCAAATATGCACTTTAAATAACTGAGCCGTGCTTTTAGGGAAATCGCATGCATAAGGGGCTGCTTAATCATTGGCAGAAGTTCACATTTAGTCCCAGGTACTCTTCTGCCATTTCAGAACAAATTACATTCTATGTCCCTTTTTTGGCTTCTGGTTCGTAACTATGTCTTTGATTCACGCTTTTCTGGTGCAAAAATTTGTTACTCTTGATAGTTTGCATCCATATTTTATTGGCTCAGTTTGATAATATTAGATTCATCACATTTTTCTTAAATGATAAAGAGTGATTGGATTACAACATTGGATAGTTTCTCTTCATTCTCTTTTGTGATCTATAAATGTTGCAACTTATAATTTATAATAAGATAATGTTTCGTCAATCACTCAATATTCTGCTTTATTGAGCTGCCCAGTTGTGAATACCCTCAATACACTGCTTTATTGAGCTGTCCAGTTGTGATTACCCTCAATACACTGCTTTATTGAGCTGTCCAATAGTGATTGCTTTAACCCCTCATGTTTTTTTTTACCATTTAACCTAATGATAAATTGGATATTCAATGTCACTATTCTCATTGAGCTCAGAAAACTTCAGGACTGAATCATTACATAACTGTGCTGTCCAACCTAAAGAAGAATGTTTTGAAGTTTTTTGCACTCCTTACTATCTGGTTGCTTTTAGATCGCTCTTCTTTGATATTCGCTGGACATTCAGGACTGAATCATTACATAATGGGTAGTTGCAGGTTACTATTTTAATTCATTGATGATCACCCTGCATTTATTATGCGGAAATGTATATATTTGGCAATGTTTTGATCCCCTCACTCCATGAACCATTATTTATCTTGGCAGAGCCTTGTTTCACAGTGCCTTGTTTGTTTATTGTAGTGGTGGACTACGGTTGAAACGTGACATAACTGAATATGGGGACTTTGTTCGTAGCTTCAATGCCCCCTCCATAGATGAGAAGTTCGAACTATTGGGAATGTAAGTGTTCTATGTGTAGTTTCGTTATGATGCTTCTGTCAACTGTGCGCTAATCTTTACTTGTATCTTATATTTGCAGTGTGGCGAACGTCTTCATTGTTGCTCCAGAAAGTTTAGCATCCCTCTTTGAAGGAACCCCCAGCATCCGAAAGGACGCCTTGAGGTTGTATCTGCATAGAAGAACAAATGAGATTTTCTGCATTCAAGCATGATTTTGTTTACCTTTGATCTGACATCGGGGTCCGAATTGCATTTCAGGTTCATTCAACTCCGGGATGATTATAAGACGGCGAAAATCGCTTCGATGCTTAACAATATCATGTCCGAGTAAAGAGTGAAGTGGACTGGTACATCGTGATGTTTGAGTGGCATACACTTTGCTGCTGCTGCGTATCTAGCGCCTAGCGTGCAAGAGTACCACATTCTCTAGGGTACTCCCAGGTGGACTATTGATGCCGTTTGTATAGCTGAGCTTCGAAATTATGTTTATTCTTGGTTCCAATTTATTTGTTTTCCTATCCTTTTCTTTTTGGGCTTGCTCAATTTGAGCTGTACATGTGGTTCAGGCCTTTTAGACCTCTGTACTTGTATAAAGAGTAAAATCCACGGTGGATCCTTGAACTTGTCTTGTATTCTCAAATAGGTCCATGTACTTCTAAAACTAGAATTTCTAGTCCTTGAACTTGCTAAATGTATCAACGTAGGTCCAAAACAGTTTTGGAACCTGGTTTTGCACAGTGGCTGCCACCGTTTATCCTAAGTGCAACTGCGCCATGTCGACTGACCGCGCACGTACGCCCGTCGTCTGCGCGCCACCGGACCCGCCTCCACCGCCGTGGCGGATACGGAGCTTGAGCGTGGCAGCCCCAGCCCCTCATCCTCATCGTCCTCTTCCAGCTCCGCGTCCCCCTCCCGCGCCGTGGGCTTCCAGAACGGTGACCACCCATAGACCTGTGCCTTCCGTCTGCTGTCCCCGAGGCGGGCGCTGCGAAGGGGGCGGCGAACTGCGGAGGAGCCCATAGCCACGGACCTCGAGCGCGCGATCCGGCGCTCCTGCTCGATGAGGCCAAGCTCTTCACCCAGACCTTCTCCATCCTGGGGCGCAGTACCTCGCGGCGTACGTGGACCTGGAGTTCGTGCGCAGCCTCGACGCGGGCATCGACAAGCACCCGCCGCACCCTCGTCATCACCAGGTAGTGCGCGTAGGCGGAAGAGGTTGCGGTCGCGGTCCCTGGCGTGCCGTTCTTCTCGCTTTCCGGCTCCGAGTTCATCGAGACGTTCGTCGGCGTGGGAGCGTCGCGGGTGCGGGACATCTTCAACAAGGCCAAGGCCAACGCGCCGTGCCTCGTCTTCATCGACGAGATCGATGTCGTGGGCCGCCAGCCAGCGCGGCACCGGGATCGCCGGGGCGAACGACGAGCGGGAGCAGACATCGTCATCGCGGCGCGGCCACAAACGGACGGAGATCCTTGACGCCGCCGCAATCTGCATGACCGACGGCAAGAGCAAACTGCTTGTCGCCTACCACGAGATCGGCCACTCCGTCTGCGCGTAACTGCGTAAGTATTACTGATCGACCTTCTTCTTTAATCTGTTCTTTTCAAGCTAATGTCCCATTGCCGTGACCGTGATCTAGCCAAGTGCCCAAGTACGTACTAACTAAACGATGGGGAACACAAACGCACTGTCTGATTGATGCAGGACGCTGACGCTGGGGCACGACGCGGTGCAGAAGGTGATGATGATCCCACGGGGGCAGGCGCGCGAGCTGACGTGGTTCCTGCAGGTTTAGGCCTTGCTCGGCGCCTGCCACTGCTCGTCGCACCGCGCTGCCGCTGGAGTGAGGGCCTTTCGCCGTCGCGGGCGTCACGCTGCTCTCACTGTTGCTCGGCGCCTGCCACTGCTCGTCACACTGTGCCACCGCTAGGGAACGGCGTGCCCGACGTGTTCGCCGTCCCCTCCGCGCAGCGATGGCGGTGCACAGCGGGTCAGGCGACGCGCAGATGGCGGTGTCCGGGTGCTACGCGGGCCCGCTGTTCAACATGGTCGTGGGGCTTGGCCTGGTGGCGGGCGCGCAACACCTGGCCCCGTTTGTGGTGCGGCGGCGTGCGAGGCCTGTGTGGACATTGCGTAGTTGCACTAAGGAGACAGTGTGGCAGCCACGTGTGGACCTATGTGATACATTTAGTAAGTACAAGGACCCAAAAATTTAGTTTTAGAAGTACATGGACTTAGTTGAGAAGGCGGGACAAATTCAATAACCCTCAATGGATTTTACTCTTGTATAAATGCTATGAGAAATTATTTTTGGGCTGCTTACCTGTGAAAATTTACGCAAACACTGGCTGAAATCTTTTGAAATGGAAAATTTGGAGAAACTGGAATTTATCAGGTATATTTCCCTTGAGATTTCGTTAGAGCAACGGAACCAAGAGTTAAAATGCAAAGGACGTCGCGAATGGGACTCGATGAAAGCAATAATAGTAGTGTGCTGGAAAGATTGATTGGGCCAAGATGTTAGGCGTACATATATATAGGCAAGGAAGGGCATCTATAGTCAATGAAAACCTTGATAAGTTTATGGAAAAAGTTTCTCTTATGAAAATGGGATCTCAGTCTACCCGTTTCCTTTTCTATCAAGGTCTTGAGGGGCAATGGTCGCCGATGGAGAAGTTTCTGGGAAAAAGTTTATGAAAATGGGATCTCAATCGGTTTCCTTGTCTATCAAGGTCTTAGCTTTTGGCAATAGTGGGGCGATGGAGAGATCGTACTGGACGAAGCTTCTGAAGGTGGCGTCGCGGCAGAGGGTGTGGGTCTCCGTAGTTCCAAGGGAATCCAGACAACGCGCAGTAGCTTCATGTGTCTTCAAGGTTACCGGATGCAGAGAATAGGAATAGGAATATGAGCCAACAGGGATTCCATTGCCTCATCTGTGAAATATATGTGTTACTAGTTGAGTGTGTTACTAGTTGAGTGCCCGTGCGTTGCTCCAGGTATACGTAGAATCTCATGACATAAAATTTGAACAAAATAAAAATTATTCTAAAACATATCATTGAAAACATTTGATCAAAGAGTTCGTTCACCAAACCTTAAAAATAAGTCACGGTAGATACAAACACAAAACAAAGATCGTAGCCATGCTAAACCCACGCTGAGCAAAAACACAATACAAGTTGTTTCTTGATAGTCAACAGTTCATACATGAGTTATGACTTACAAGACGCAAATTGAGAAATGTCATCCATCAACCAGGAATAATAACATTTTGCTCTTCAGAATCCTCTTCTTATAATGGGTGAGTCAAAATATGTCATGAGAAAATCAAATCGCAAGGAGCTTTATGAAGTATACAACTGGTGATAATTTTGTCATAATATTATGGCTGGAAGCCCTTGTGTAATTGTCTTAATTTTCTTTGTTTCCTGATTATAAATGGGGACTACTCTTTTACTGTTTTCAATAAAATCCAGTAGGGGGCAACCCCTCCTGTTTCTCAAAAATATTTTTTGTCAAAAGACATTAATGGCCAAAAAAGACTGTATAAAATCTGAATGGCATATTACGCATTACACAAAATAAGTCATTTTGTATTTCAAAATTTCAAAGTCCTATAATTCATCTTTACAAATAATCCAACACAGGACCCAATGCAATTTTCGTATAATGTCAATAAATAATCCTGCTCGTAGAGCTCTCCAGTGGCTTACCATTGTCAGCTCGATCCTGGGATGATTTGCCGTAGAGAATATCACATGGCAGTGTATTACAGTGTAGTATCTATAATAAAAATATTATATTCCACCAAGACGATCATCAAGCACACTTGCATCAGACAATACAAAAGAGACATTCAACTTTAGTAGTGCATATAAAGTCAAGTGCCTTGACGCAATACTACTTTTTCTCTTCTGAAATCTTTTCTCAGGCAACACCAATAAGCATATGTTTGGGCATACCAGTTTAGTGCTCGTTAGAGAAGCAAAACACCCTGCTGCTGTGTCTCATCCACTCCAGGTGATCGACGATGTCCACCATGTCGATGATGCGCAAGTCACAGAAGATCAAACCGGGTGTGCTGCTAATGATGATGCACACATCGAGAAAAATTAGAATTAAATGGTCTGATTTGCTTGACTGAACGACTAACTGAATTTGCTATCAAACTACTACCAATCAGACCAGTTGTTCAGACTTGCTGCAACCCCATCGCTGAACAACCAAGTCACCGATGACCTAGAGAATTTTGTAATGTTTCAATTTACTATTCGGATGTAAACTTAAATCCTGAAACTGAACCTAAATAAATTGTTTATACTTTGCCTTGGCTTGCACTGTTGCCTCTTGGTGTGGGTAATCGTATATATCCGTGTGGTGCTAGTAACAAGATTAAGTGGGTTAGGTTTAGGGGAAATAAATCTATGAGAGAATAAAGGAGCTAACCACAGCTCACAGGAGATACAGATGCAAGGGGAGAAGGCTATGAGGGGAAGTTACGTACCTGGTGACTGATGGGAGATCTCGCCTAGTAGTAATGATGTTCTAGAGGTGTGTACTGCAGCAGACGAAGGTGACGATGTCCTCTGCCTGGTAGATCTGACCATCATCATGAAACTGCAGCTTGGTGGGAGCGTTGAGAAGGGGCAGCAGCCAAAGGACGCCGGCGGCTATCAAGCCACCACCACAGCCAGCTGCAGCAAATGTAAATGCGGGATGTAGGATTGTAGGTTTACTCACAGGCGGCAGCAGAAGTTTTCCTCGGTGATTTCTTTTAGGTAGCCCAGATTCCCCTTTTGCTCGACTCACGACGGCGGCGGCAGAAGGCTCGGCGTGGCGGCGGAGGAAGAGGAAGGCTAGGTGAGGGCGTGATTGATTCGCTGTTCCTCGACAATTTCCTTTAGCTTCCGTTTTTTTTCTTGGTGACTAGGATCATGCCCGTGCGTTGCTACGGGTTTCAAATAATACCATGATAATTCAAATTTCAACATGTTTTGTTTCTATTATAAAAAAGTCATTTTGAGCATTATGTTTGTAATATTTATTTTGTAGCCAACCATCACCATTAATAAACAATGGTACAGTATGTATCTCTGTACTGTACTTGAGCCTGTAGTCTGTAGGCCAGCATCCGTGGCCATTAGATGTAGTCCTTTGTAGGAGCTCAACCATCTAATGCCATTCATCCATTTCAGCAATTGTTATGTGTTTCCTAGAAAGCAGAATTCTTACAGAATTCATCCTTGACCAATGACCAAGGACAAATGGACCCGGAGCTAAATGAGGCCGGCAGGCAGCAAGCCGTCGTGGTAAACTGGAAATGCCTGTTTGCTCAAACCGCGATATAGAATGTGATGAATGTTCCTTATTCAGGGACAGCCATTTCAGCTGAGCACTTGGATCGGGGAGTTCATTCCTAAATCTGTGCGAACCAAAAAGAAAAGGCAAAACAGGATCATTCAAGTTCATTACAAATAGACATAGATCACCCAGATTTATATATTTGATAGAAATGAGTAGTTGGTTGAGACTCCATAAAAACGATACACATCCAGAAATTTATTTAAAATGTACAGGCAACAAAAAATTGTCATTTCGAAATAGCAAAGTAACGCTTTTCAAACCCATTTGTGCTAAAATCCATTTGATTTAATAAGAGATAAAATACAGCTGATCCCATGAGAACACTAATAAGCTTCAAAGATCATAAACAATTCAGTGAGGTAGTGACAAACAATCACGGTGTGTTCAGATAGATTCATCTGCTTGACAGATAATATTTAATCCAACACATGCATATTTATACCACTCTGACTATTGCAATTCTGATCCCTATTGCTATATGGTTTGCCCGTGATGTAATATCTAGAACTACTGCCTACAAGCTCTGATAGAGCACACAGAGACTGCATCTGTATGAATCTCTGAAGAACCAGCAAAGAAATAAATAAACTGATTGATCTCTTGCTACCTAGTCATCTCTAGCTGTAAGTTATAATGAAACAAATGACTTTATTATGAAACCGCCACATCCAACAAAGCATCATGTGTGACCGAAGAAAAAGAGTTTTTCATAGCAGCTTTTTAGTAACATGCTTTATATGTTAATGAAGAAAAGTACATGAATGAATCTTTTTTCACTGAACCAAGAGGGCCTTTTCTCAACAGCGCCGCCTGAGTTGATATATCAAAAATTGAGCATCAAAATTGAGGATATACGTGCTTTCTAATGATGTCACACGGATATCGTATGCCTGAATATATCAATAGATTGAACAAAAATTGAGGGTGACTCATTTATTAAACCTGTAGCCATGGTGCTCAGATTTTAACAAAAATTGATCATGTTAATTGTGAGAAGCAGAACACAACAAAATCTGCTTTCGGAACTAACACCTTCAATTGCCTTTGTTTTCAAATTATAGAATGATTTTCCATATATTATCATTTCAGCCTGCATAGTGGAGGGAAACTCAACCAGAGCCTTTGCAGTGCTAACTTGTCCTCGCTCAGATAGTCAAGCAGTCACTACACGACGTTGTCCTAAATCAGGTGTTGTGGCCTGCAACAGCTAGCTATTCCGGCTGATAGACTCAACAAGTGACTTAATTATTCCCAGTCCAACCTGATCTGAAATTCTGAATCTACATGAGACAGCTTAACACTAAAGGAGAGCAGGAGCCACTTTAGAGAGAAGATTCAGTTTTGCACAGCAGGAAGGGAGGAGAAGGGATGGCATACCTGACCTCGGTCCAGGGCATATATGTGTTGCTAATAATAATGTGATATAGAGTTATCTGACCTCGTAAAAAATGTGATATATGCCCAGTTCCATCTAATAATAATGTTGGAGTTCATGAGATATATTCCCTAGTTTGCACAAGTACATTATCTGAATCAGTATTTAGTAATCAAGCACTCACCTTTGACCCCCTGTTTCTGCAGAGTTTCTGCCAGGCAGCCACATCAAAACCTGCTGCAATCTCCTTTGTGCAAGACCACAACAATTGCTGCACACATGGTTCGCAAAAAATAAACAATCACTAAACATCCACTCTACGATCTGGTCCTGCGAACAAATTCGAATAGTGCGTTAAGGAATATATGGACGAAATTAAAAAGATATGGTTAACACACTCGAACAGATGCCTTAAGGAATATATGAACGAAATTAAAAGGTCAAGCCAACAGAAATGATACATAATGATTTATAGGGAGTGTGAAAACTTACCAATATATATACACTGTCTGGACAGGTCTTGTGTGTGAAATCAAATTTCCATCAGATCCTTACAACTCCATGATAATCCTAAAATAAAAGAAAATTAACTAAATCAGGATCAAATCCTCGCCACGATAAAACTACACACTACACTGTTGGTTTGGGTCGTCAACAACAACTGAACTTGAGTAAAAATAAAGAGTACTAACACACACAAAAATGACAAATGCTAGACCATTTTCAACAACTCACAATCGGAGGTTAGAGCACTAAAGTCTAGAAAACATAAGCAGGATTCATTTTCACTATATATAAGAGCATTGATCTTTTTAGCATGTATAAATAATAAATCTGTTGCATGGGCCAACTTGTACAGATATACCTGTTCCCAAACAGCTCTTCATCAAGAACTAATGTCGTTTGGCATGTAAACTGGTCGCAAAAGTCTTCGATACACTACCCGGTCACCATTTCCTACAAATTGCAAGACCCGATTTTGTTAAGAACAGTAGTGAACTTCTATGACAGGAAAGAATAAGGTACAGAGTGATTGAACTTAGAAGACAGCATAGATCTATAGAAGAAGGGCCCTGAGTAGTTGAGCCTCGTCACCTGAGATTATGGGGAACCCATGTTGCTGTGATGCTGATATGCAGGATCTGCCAGCCGGTGAAGGTTGTTCACAAGGTCCACGATGCCGCTGCTCTTGGTACGGCGCCGTCGCCAGCTTCTCGCCACCGCCAGCGCTTCCCCTAGGGTCTCGCCGCGGCCGCCCCAGGCACTCCTCCGGATCAGCGTTGGCAGTGTCTCGCCGCCGCCGCTGACCCCAGGCACTCCTCCGAATCAGCACTGGCAGGGTCTCGCCGTCGCTGCTGCCCTCGTCCCCAGGCACTCCTACGGACCAACTCTAGGCAGGTGGCGATTCTCCTCTGCTGGCACCGGTGCCTAGCAATCCGGATCGAAGTACCGCTGCCTGCGTTGCTACGGGTGAAAAAGAAGGGATTGGCACACCTGATGGTTCTCCTCGGCGGCAAAGTGCCTAACGAAGACCTGGGCACTGGGACGCTGGGCCGCCTCTGCTGCAGGGTCGCTGCTCCGCCCTCCGCCGCTCGGCCTCCGCCGGGACGCCACGCCGCCAGGACACCGCGCCGCCTTTGCCGCAGGGTCATCGCCTCCGCTGTTTGGAGGCGGCTCTGCCCCCCGCCTGGACGCCGCCTGGGCACCGTGGACGCCGGCTCGAGGATGTCTCGACGTTCGAGGGCTCGCGGGTAGGAACCGCATGCTTGGGCTGGCGGCGTCGTGGGGTCGTCGGGAGGCGGGGGCTGGCGGCGTCGTGGGGCAGTTTTTTTCCCGGAGGAAAGCCCGCGCGGGGTGCGAGGGCAATCAGGGGAGCGGTGCGATTAGTCGGTGGAGACGATAAAACTTTTTAGTTGCAGAAGAGAAGAAGTCGGGCGGGCATGAGGGGGAGCGAGCGTGCGAAGCCGGGTGGACGATTCCCATCCGTATGTTTTAGTTGTAGAGATGACGAGGGATCGAGGGGCAGGGACGGAACGACGGGGGCAGGGCGCCAGGGCGGCACAGCGTGCGACGTGGGAGTCGGCGTCGGAGTATTTTGTTTTTCTCTTTTTTTTTCTGTGGGGGCCGTTCATTTTTTTCTCTGCGGTGGCCGCACGCGTCGGGGGATTAGTGCACGGGGAGGGGAGACGGTCCGATTAGTTCGGCGGTGATGATAACATTTGCGTCATTTTAGTTTAATATAAGAGATAAGAGAAGATAACATGACGCGCCAGGGCCACGGACTCATGGTCATGGGCAATGTCGTGGGCGTGCCTTGGTGACCAGCTAACTAACTCACGCAAAACTGTGGGTTACAACACCCACCCCGCAGTCTGAGGGTCGTCACGACGATAGGCACGACGCATAAACTGTTACGAAAAGCTTCAAACGTCGAGGTAGGCAAGCCTTTCGTCATGATGTCAGCATACTACTCGCCGGTGGGCACATGCAGAGCGCGCAGATCGCCCAGCTGAACACGTTCGCGAACGAAGTGAATGTCCAGCTCTATATGCTTGGCTCGCTTGTGGTGCACCGGGTTGGCCGACTTGTAGACCGCGGAGACGTTGTTGCAGTAGGCAACGGTAGCCTTGGCGACATCATAGTGGAGCTCACCGAGGAGTTGACGCAGCCATATAGATTCAGTAGCAGTGTTGGCGACGGCGCGGTACTCGGCCTCCGCGCTGGAATGAGAGACGGTCGGTTGTCGCTTGGATGACCAAGAGACCTGCGCGTCTCCCTGGAAGACACAGAAGCCCGACGTAGATCGCCGAGTGTCCGGACAACCAGCCCAGTCCGCGTCGAAGTACGCCGTGACGCCGAGACACGGCGAGGCGCGGAGATAGAGGCCTAGGCTTTGTCGTGCCGTGCACATACCAGAGAAGACGCTTGAGTAGAGCGAGATGTGGCACTCTTAGATCGTGCATATACAAGCACAGCTGCTGAACGAATGCAAGATCCGGTCTTGTGATGGTCAGGTACTGCAATGCACTGGCCAAGCTCCTATAGGTTGCAGCATCATCAATTTTGTCACCGTCGGCGGACAGCTTCCCCTTAGCATCGATTGGAGTCGTGGCCGACTTGTAGCTGCTCATACCAGCACGCTCGAGGATGTCCTCGGCATACCGTTGCTGGGATAAGTAGAAGCCATGAGCATCTTGCTTGACGGTGATGCCAAGGAAGAAGCGCAGCTCGCCAAGGTCTTTGATGGAAAACTCGGCGCGTAGCCGCTGGACAATGTGTTGAAGGAGAGCTGGGCTGGAGCTGGTGAGCACCATGTCATCCACATACAAGAGGAGGTAGGTGATGTCATTGCCACGGTGAAAGACGAACAACACTGAGTCAGAACGAGTTAGGGTGAAGCCGATGGTGATCACAAACTTGGCGAAACGATCAAACCAAGCTCAGGGAGCCTGGCGTAGTCCATAAAGAGACTTATCCAGGAGACAGACGACGAGCAGGAGACAGACGACGAGTAGGGTCGGCAAAACCAGTAGGCTACTGGCATGGAACATGCTCCAACAGCCTGTTCCGGCTGTCCTGCCTGCTTTGATGCATTCTAACAGGGATTCCATTGCATTATCAGTGAAATATATATGTGTTACCACATGATGCGCCAGGGGCGTGGACTCATAGTCGTGGGCGATGTCATGGGGCGCGCCCTGGTGACTAGCTAACTAACTCACGCAAAACTGTGGGATACAACACGGGAGAGTGAAGATGGTACTATATATTAATATGGAGATACAAGCGTCTGGATGTTTGGACAGAAGCGCGCGTCCAGACGCCCGCGCCTCCTTCGTCACGCACGCCCGCAGAAACGCGCTGCACCCGCCACTCCCTCCTACTTACCCCCTCCTCTCTCTTCGCAAGTCTGGACGCCGCGCCTCCTTCCCACGCCCGTCGCTGCCCCCCGCGCGCTCCTTCCCCTGAACCCTCTCCTCTCGACACATGGGCAGGACCCAGAAGTAGGGATGAGGACGACTAGATGAGTGCGCCCGGTGCGCACGACCCCAGGTGTGCCGCACACCTCGACCGCTAGCCCCCAGCACTTCCCATCCGCCAGCCCCGGCTCGCCACGCCCCATCCCTCGACGCCTAGGGCGTGCCCCATGACTCCCTACCTCTGAAATATGAAACATTTAGATGCAACATACATCTGAAGCAGATGAAACATTTGAAACATACACTTGAAACATGTTTGTGAAACATGCAACATGCGACAAAACACATGCAACATGCAACATAAAAACACTTATTCCAACATAAGACTGAAAACAGCTGAAACATTTTGAACATACTCTTACGACATATATGTGTGAAACATATACAACATCCAGATCGAAAACGCTTGCAACATACATCTAAAATATATGAAACATTTTGAATGAATGCTTGAAACATGCCTTTGAAACACTTGCAACATGACTCCGAAACACTTGCAATGTATGCAACATCCCGATCTACTTTTGCAACATCCGCATAAAACACTTGCAATATGCCTCTAAAACATCTGAAACATTTGAAACATGTGCTTTTTAGCACAATATCTCCTTGCTATTTCGGAATGGAGGCTTGTCGGCGCATGGAGTTCACCGATATAGAGCTCGCTAGTGGCGCAGAGCTCGCCGCTCCGGTGGAGAAGGGGGTAGACTCGGTAGAGAAGGCCGCGGCGGGTCCACGCGCTCTAGAAAAGGCTACGGGGTGGTGAGAGGCATGGTGGAGAGGGAGGAAGATAGGCTGCTGTGCTCTGGCATGGTGGAGAGGGAGGCACAGTGGAGAGTGCGGTCGCTGAGGCAACGGGATGGAGCGCGGTCGCAGTATCACGAAGACCTGTCTTGGCACTGTAGTGAGGTGAGTTTTTTTAAATAGTTAGGGGTGAGTGGATGAACACCTAAAGAAGCGGTCATTGGGCTGGCATGGGTGGCCCACCATCTGGAGCGTCCGGTGCGAACAGACCCCCTATACAAAAAATTAAGAGTAAAATACACCAGCGGTCCCTGAACTATTCAGGGGTGTCATCTAGGTCCCATAACTATCAAAATGCACATCTAGGTTCTTGAACTTTTCAGAGTGTGCCATCTAGGTCCCTAAACTTTGTGGGGGTGTCATCTAGGTCTCCAAACTATCAAATGCATATCTAGGTCCTTAAACTTTTCAGAGTGTGTCATCTAGGTCCCTAACTTGGCAGAGTGTGTCATCTAGATCCCAGACTCAATCACTGAGTGCTCCCAGACTCAGATAACTGTAAATTTGTAGTACCAGACCCCACACAACAATAACGAGTCTAGGTACTGTAGATTTACAGTGATCTGAGTCTGGGAGCACTCGGTGATCTGAGTCTGGGACCTAGATGACATACTCTACCAAATTTAGGGATGAAAGTCCTATGTTTGGTGTTGGTAATTAGTGACAATGCATAAGTACTAATTCTATGCCTAAGTTGTATGTAGCATAGAGGATTAGTACATTCCAAGGTTGGTGGCAAGATGGACATGGTGATCATGATGGCCACACTTGGATTTGGACACAACCCTACATGATCAAGGCAAAGGTATATGCTTAAGGGTTATGTTTTAGTAACCAAGACACCTAGTGGGTGTGGTTACATTATAGGATAGATAGCCGTACTATAAAGAGGGGAATGACGCGGCTATTGAACTCCTAAGTGCCTCTAGATGTGCATTTCATAATCATATGCATTTGGATAGAACTAATATTGCCTCGAAAAATAATTGTGAAAATGCTAACACACTCACACATGACGAAGATCACTTGGTGGTGTTAGCACGTTTGCGAAGGCGGTGGAGTTTGAGTGGTAGAGAGGGTTTGGGGTCCTCTCTCCCTCTCGCCGAGCTTGCGAGGCGGGATTCAGGCGTTTTCAAGGAGTTGAAACGACTATTTTCCATTACGCCGGAAGTTGGAAAAGAAACGGAAGCGAACGGAGGTCACAGAGGTGACCGGACGCTGAACCGGACGTGGTCTCTGGTTGACCAGACGCGTCCGGTCAGCGTTCAACGTCTGCGCGTGTTTTAGTTTGATGATCGGACGCGCAGCGCGTCCGGTCACTGTCGACCGGACGCGTTTGGTCATTCAGGGAGCTTACTGGACTCTAATCGGACGCTGGCACTGTGGCGTCTGGTCAGTTCTACAGTGCGTCCGGTCGCTGTTTCGTTGTGCGCTACTCAGGCTTGACCAGCGCGTCTGGTCAGTTACAGGACCAGCTACTTGTTATATTGATAAACTTGTTTAGCTTGTCTTTGTAGAAATTTTTAAAAGGCTATTCACCCCCTCTAGCCATCAAGACCTTTCAAGTGGTATTAGAGCCGTGGTCATCGTTTGCAAGGTTTAACAACCTTGGTGTAAGATGGCTCAAGTTGTGTTCAACCATGTCGGGGGTAAGCCTCCATTCTTTGATGGTGTCACATCTTTTGATCATTGGAAAAGAAAGATAAAGCAATATCTTGGCTCTATTCATGAGAACGTTTGAAAGGTGACACACCATGATTATGCTATCATTGATCCTGACAACCTCACCAACAATGACCGCATCAACAACCAATGCAATACTATGGCTCTCAATACTCTCTACAATGGGATTGATGCAAAGATCTTTGAGCAAATCAAGGATCTTGAGATGGCAAGTGAAGTGTGGACAAGATTAGAGGAAACATATGAGGGCACTTCAATAGTAAAGAGTGCCAAGCTCTATATGCTCAAGGATAAGTTTGCAAGCTTCAAGATGAAGGATGATGAGTCTATACCGGAGATGTTCTATAGGCTATAAGTTATTGTCAATGATCTCAAGAGCCTAGGAGAAGATGTCAAGGACAAGGACTTCTCACATAAGTTCTTGATGAACTTACCTAAGAAGTTTGCTATCTTGAGGAAGATGATCCAAAGAGAGGGTTTGGACAAGGTGACTCCAAACCAAGTGCTTGGAGATGTCATGACCGATGCTCAATATGATGATGATGAAGATGAGAAGAAGGAGATCAAAGTCAAATAAGAGAAGACCACCGCATTCAAGGCTTCTTCTTCCAAGAGCAAGAGCAAGGTTGATGATGATGATGATCCATTTGATGATGAGACCATGGCCCTTCTAGTGCAAAAGATGGGTCGGTTCATGAAGAAGAGAGGCTATGGTGCAAGAAAGAGAAGGGACTTCATGAAGGCAAAGGAGGTGCTTTGCTACAATTGCAATAGCCCCGATCATGTAGTGGCGAAGTGCCCCTATGAAGACAAAAGATATCATGATGGGGAGTTGAAGTTGAAGAAGAACAAGAAGGAGAAGAAGGAGAAGAAAGAGAAGAAGAGCTTCACTATCAACAAGAAGAAGAAGGGTGGTGGCTATGTGGTCACTTGGGATAGTGATAACTCCGATAGTGATGATGATGCAAGCTCTAGTGATGATGAGAGGACCACTCGGCGAGCCATTGCAAGCATCACCCTCTCCAATAAGCCATCCATATTTGACACTATATCGACATGCCTTATGGCCAAGCCTACCAAGGTAAAATATAATGATAGTGATGATAATTCTTGTGCTAGTGATGGTTGTAGGAGTGATGATGAGGAGGATGAGGACTACTCCAAGGATGATCTATTGGGCATAATAGATCAAATGAGCAAGGGCTACAAGAGGACCACCAAGAAATATAAAATCTTGGAACAAGAGCTCATTGCCAAGAGCAATGAAAATAATGCCTTAATGGAGGAGCTTGTAGCTCTCAAAAAGAGTAAGGAGTGCAAAGGAATTGAACAAGAGCTCAAAGCTCTTAGGAAATCCTTTGATGAGCTAGAGGCCTCTCGTGAGTGTCTAAAGGAAGACCACGAGGACCTTGAAGTTGCTCACACTAGGCTTAAGGAAGCCCACTCCACTCTACTTGAGCTCATCAAGGAAAATGACCTCAAGTTGGAGAAGCTCATGAAGGAAGCTAAGGAGGAGCAAGTGATTGTCACTTGTGATATTGGACTAACATGTGATATTATTGATGATTCTTTATTTGTTGGTCCTACTAATGCTTCAAGTAGCTCATCATCATCCACTACAACCAACTCTATCTCTACTACTAGTGATTCATCACTTGTGGTTGAGAATGAGACTCTCAAGAGAGAGGTGGATGATCTCACCTATGCATTAGGCAATGCCTATGGTGGGGATGCCCGCTTGCTAAAATGCTTAGGGTAGCCAAATGTTCTCTCTTAACAAAGAGGGTTTAGGCTATACTCCCAAAAAGGGCAAGGCGGCCTTTGCTACTCCAAAGTCTCGTTTTGTGAAGAGCAATGGTCATTATTGCAATAGATGCAAGCAAGTTGGGCATCTAGAGATTAATTGTAATAAAATGAACAAGAACAACAACAAGTTTCATGCTAAAATGGATTACATTCCTTTTGATTCTTGTTATGTTCTTACCAAGGGTGAGAAGGGTGTGCAAGCTAAGTTTGTTGGTACACCAATTGTGGGTCCAAAAAAGAAGGCCATTTGGGTACCAAAGAACTTAGTTACTAACCTCCAAGGACCCAAGCAAGTATGGGTACCTAAAAGATATTAAAATTATTTTGTAGGTAAATTACAAGGCTGGAGAAAAGCATTGGGTGCTTGATAGTGGGTGCTCTCAACATATGACCGGTGATTCAAGAATGTTCAACTCTCTCAAATCAAATGATAGTGGCATTGATAGCATCACATTTGGTGACAATAGCAAGGGTGATGTAAAGGCTCTTGGAAGGATTGCAATCTCAAATAATCATAGCATTTCTAATGTGCTCTTAGTTGAAAAGTTGAACTTCAATCTTCTCTCGGTTGCTCAATTGTGTGATCTTGGTTTCAAGTGCATATTTGGTGTTGATGATGTGGAGATAGTTAGTGTTGATGGCTCTAATTTGATCTTCAAAGGTTTTAGATATGAGAATCTATACTTGGTTGATTTCAATGCTAGTGACACTCAACTTTCAATATGCTTGCTCACAAAATCAAGTATGGGTTGGTTATGGCATAGAAGACTTGATCATGTTGGCATGAAGCAATTGAACAAGTTAGTGAAGCATGACTTAGTTAGAGGCTTGAAGGATGTCACATTTGAGAAGGATAAGCTATGTAGTGCATGTCAAGACGGAAAGCAAGTGGGCAACACTCATCAAGAGCATTATGAGTACTTCCAAGGCATTTGAGTTGTTGCACATGGATCTATTTGGGCCAACTACATACACAAGCATTGGTGGCAACAAGTATGGCTTTGTGATTATGGATGATTTCACTAGATACACATGGGTATTCTTTCTTATGGACAAGAGTGATGTATTTGACATATTCAAAAAGTTTATCAAGAGAGTGCAAAATGAGTTTGAAACCACAATAAAAAAAGTAAGAAGTGACAATGGAAGTGAATTTAGAAATACAAGAGTTGATGAGCTATGTGATGAGCTTGGAATCAAGCATCAATTCTCAGCCAAGTATACACCTCAATCAAATGGCCTAGTTGAGAGGAAGAATAGAACCTTAATTGATATGACAAGATCAATGTTGAATGAGTATAATGTGAGTCATTCATTTTGGGCCGAAGCAATCAACATGGCTTGCTTCTATAGCAACCGCCTCTATTGCCATAAGTTTCTAGAGAAGACACCATATGAGATCTTAAATGGAAGAAAGCCCAACATTACATACTTTCGGGTATTTGGTTGCAAATGCTACATCTTGAAGAAGGGCACTAGATTGAGCAAGTTTGAGAAGAAATGTGATGAAGGCTTCCTACTTGGTTACTCAACTACTAGCAAAGCTTATAGAGTTTAGAATTTGGCTAGTGGTTTACTTGAAGAAATGCATGTTGTTGAGTTTGATGAAACAAATGGTTCTCAAGATGAGGAAGATAACTTGGATGATGTGAGAGGAACTCAATTAACCAATGCTATGAAAGAAATGGACATTGGTGATATTAGGCCAAAGCAAGTGATTGATGTGGATGACAACAAAGATCAAGTGCTCCCAAGTCCAATCACTCAAGCTAGTGGTTCTCTAATGCAAAATCAAGCTAGTACATCATCTCAAGTGCAACAAGATCAACAAGTGGCTAGGTCATCATCTCCAACTCATGATCAACATCAACATCCAAGCAATCAAGTCCAAGTGCTTCAACCAACTAAATTTGCAAGAGACCATCCATTATATTCCATCATTGGTGACATACAAAGGGGAGTTCAAACTAGATCAAGATTGGTATCTTTTTGTGCTCACTCTTCTTTTGTGTCAATGAAAGAACCCAAGGACATTGATAAAGCATTGAGAGATCTGGATTGGGTAAATACAATGCATGAAGAGCTCAACAATTTCAAGAGAAATAAAGTATGGGAACTAGTTGAAAGGCCTAAGGATCACAATGTCATTGGAACAAGATGGATCTTTCGCAACAAGCAAGATCAAGATGGGATAGTAGTAAGGAACAAAGCAAGACTAGTAGCTCAAGGTTACACACAAATAGAGGGTCTTAACTTTGGTGAAACTTATGCCCCGGTTGCAAGATTGGAAGCAATTAGGATCTTACTTGCCTATGCTTGTGCTCACAATATCAAGCTATATCAAATAGATGTGAAGAGTGCATTTCTCAATGGGTACATCCAAGAGGAGGTGTATGTGGAGCAACCTCCCGGTTTTGAAGATGACAAGAAACCTAACCATGTATACAAGTTAAGGAAATCTTTGTATGGATTGAAGCAAGCACCTAGAGCATGGTATAAAAGATTAAGAGATTTCTTGCTATCCAAATGATTTGACATGGGCAAAGTTGATACAACACTATTCACCAAGAATATTGAGAAAGACTTGTTTGTGTTGCAAATATATGTTGATGATATCATATTTGGTTCAACCAATCAAGATTATTGTGATGAGTTTGGAAAAATGATGGCAAAGGAATTTGAAATGTCAATGATTGGTGAACTTAGTTTCTTTCTTGGACTTCAAATCAAACAAATGAAGGAAGGAACATTTGTAAGCCAAACCAAATACATAAAGGATATGCTAAAGAAGTTTGGTATGGAAGATGCAAAAGGAATCACTACTCCAATGAGCACTAGTGGAAGCTTGGATAGTGACAAGAATGGCAACATTGTGGATCAAAAGCTATATAGATCAATGATTGGTAGCCTACTCTATGTGACGGCATCAAGGCCCGATGTAATATTTAGTGTATGCATGTGTGCAAGATTTCAAGCCTCACCAAGAGAAAGTTATTTGAAGGCAACAAAGAGAATATTGAGGTACTTAAAGCATACACAAGATGTTGGATTATGGTATCCCAAAGGTGCAAGCTTTGAGCTAGTTGGATATTCGGATTCCGACTATGCCAGTGACAAAGTTGAGAGAAAGAGCACTTTTGGGACTTGTCAATTGTTGGGAAGATCACTTGTCTCATGGTCATCCAAGAAGCAAACTAGTATTGCACTATCTACCGCCGAGGCCGAATACATCGCTGCGGGTAGTTGTTGTGCACAAATCTTATGGATGAAGGCAATATTGAAGGATTTTGGAATCAATTTCAAGAATGTGCCATTGTTATGTGATAATGAAAGTGCCGTGAAGCTAACCAACAATCCGGTTCAACATTAAAGAACAAAGCATATTGATGTTCGCCATCACTTTATTAGAGATCATCAACAAAAGGGTGACATTGCTATTGAGAGTGTGGGCACCGAAGCTCAATTAGCCGATCTATTCACCAAGCCACTTGATGAGAAGAGATTTCACAAGCTAAAGAATGAGTTGAATATACTTGACTTCTCCAACATGAGTTGATGCACCCCATATATGACATGCCTCTCCTTCGAGCCCCAAGGTACAATTGGTTGACATATCATACATTCTATACTAAGGACTTGTTTAGTGCATCTAGTCATAATTTACATGTTCTAGGCTCATTCATGAAAATCAAATGAATTTGAAGTTTATATGGTGCCACTATTGTTTCCATGACTTGTATGATCTAGTGGTAGCATATAACTTGTTTAAGTAGCTTGTAATCCTCAGTGTTTAATCTAGAAAACGTGTCTAAATATTTGCTTTAACATGGTGCATGATAACCCTTCTAGTGAGGTGTGAAGAAGCTTGCCCTTGGTTCAAACCGAAGCATTTTATTTATGCAAGCAATCTAGGTTGAATCACAAACTTGATCCTCACCCCATAACATGACATGATATTTTATCTAAAATTGGTCCCTTGTGGTCATTGGTGCCAAAGGGGGAGAAAATATTGTTCACAAAGATAGAACTCAAAGGAGGAGAAGCACAAAGGGGGAGAAAATGTTGTTCACAAAGATAGATTCTAAAGGGTGAGAAAAACCTAAAGGGGAGAATTGATAAAAGAAGAGGATCAACTAAAATTTTTGAGCACACAAGTAGAGGGAGCAAGCTCTTAAACATGAATGGTGTATTTCTATGTACACTTCATATGTATGATGCATAGTTATGCATTTCTTTTTCTCTGATACTTTGCTTGCGTGGTGACTTGTTAGTATAATTTGAATGATATATTGAGGTACTAGCATGAATAGGAAGTAGTTAGATTTTCCTTGCTTCATGTTTTTCAAAGTGGTACTAGAGCCTTGCTTATAATATTGATCTCACGAGGTTTCTAGTTATGTTTGTGCTTTTCCAAGTGGAATCTAACTACACAAGGTGCTAAGATAGTGTTTATCGCTACTCCGATGGTATCACGCTTTAAAGGTCTATAATCTTAAACACTTAGCACCTATTGGTAGTCAATGCTCCTAATCTTTCCTATCTAACATGTATGCTTCCAAAATCCAAACATATAGCATACATGTAGGGGGAGCCATTGCTATCAATTTGAATTTATGATCACATGTCCATAATTCTTACACATGGTAATATACTTGGACAATGTGACATGGGTTCAATCAAAATTTTATCATAATATCTTTGTGAAAGGTTTGTCATCAATTACCAACAAGGGGGAGATTAAAAGTCCTATGTTTGGTGTTGGTAATTAGTGACAATGCCTAAGTACTAATCCTATGCCTAAGTTGTATGTAGCATATGAGGATTAGTACATTCCAAGGTTGGTGGCAAGATGGACATGGTGATCATGATGGCCACACTTGGATTTGGACGTAACCCTACGTGATCAAGACAAAGGTATATGCTTAAGGGTTGTGTTTTAGTAACCAAGACACCTAGTGGGTGTGGTTACATTATAGGATAGATAGCCGTACTATAAAGAGGGGAATGACGCGGCTATTGAACTCCTAAGTGCCTCTAGATGTGCATTTCATAATCATATGCATTTGGATAGAACTAATATCGCCTCAAAAAATGATTGTGAAAATGCTAACACACTCACACATGACGAAGATCACTTGGTGGTGTTAGCACGTTTGCGAAGGCGGTGGAGTTTGAGTGGTAGAGAGGGTTTGGGGTCCTCTCTCCCTCCAGCCGAGTTTGCGAGGTGGGATTCAGGCGTTTTCAAGGAGTTGAAACGACTATTTTCCATTACGCCGGAAGTCGAAAAAGAAACGGAAG
Organism: Saccharum hybrid cultivar R570; assembly: GCA_038087645.1. Lineage (NCBI taxonomy): Eukaryota > Viridiplantae > Streptophyta > Magnoliopsida > Poales > Poaceae > Saccharum > Saccharum hybrid cultivar. Next base: position 24,448 of record JAQSUU010000693.1, on the reverse strand, counting down.
CGAACGGAGGTCACAGAGGTGACCGGACGCTGAACCGGATGCGATCTCTGGTTGACCGGACGTGTCCGGTCAGCGTTCAGCGTCTGCGTGTGTTTTAGTTTGATGATCGGACGCACAACGCGTCTGGTCACTATCGACCGGACGCGTCCGGTCGTTCAGGGAGCTTACTGGACTCTAACCGGACGCTGGCATTGTGGCGTCCAATCAGTTCTACAGCGCGTCCGGTCGCTGTTTCGTTGTGCGCTACTCAGGCTTGACCAGCACGTCCGGTTAGTTATGGGACCAGCGCGTCCGGTCGATCCCAGCGTGTCCAGTCTGCGCGACCAGTGCGTCCGGTCATTGCTTCGCAGCTAGCCGTTGTGCGACCGGCGTGTCCGGTCAGTGTGACCAGCGCGTCCGGTCAGCACGACTTCGGCTGTTTAAGTTTCTAACGGCTATATTCGAAGGGGTACGTCTATAAATACTTGTTGGCCGGCTCAAGGCTCCATCTTTTTGACATTTGACATACTTGTGAGCACTTTGACCTAAGCAACTCCCCTCCCACTCATCTCTCTTGCTTCTTTGCATATTCGAAGTGATATTGAGTGATCCAAGTGCATTTGCATTGTGAGATTGCATCTAGTTGGCACTTGGTGGTTGATTTGCTGCGGGATTCTTGTTTCTCTTGGTGGTTGCCGCCACCTAGACGGCTTGAAGCAGCTTGGAGGCGTTGGCAAGAGTTGGTGATTGTTCTTGGCCACCTCGGTGATTGTGAGGGGTTTGTGCCTACCTCGACGAAGCGCCAAAGGTAACGTTAGTAAATTGCTCGTGTCATTGCAACCTTTTGCCATTTGGTAGGTTCTTGTGGTGCCTTTTGAGAGACTCGGTGTGAGACCGATTAGCCATCGAACCACGTGGTGAAGAGGGACACAACGGGGACTAGCGTGCCGGCAAGCACGTGAATCTCGGAATAAATCTTTGTGTCATCACTTTCATATTGTGATTGATTGATCCCGGTGTTCGGTTGTCATGGTATTCATTGTTGATCATATTGGTTGGCTCAATACTTCGCCCCTCGGTGAAACTCTCTTAACTCAACTTCGCATTACCTTCTTAGTTATCTTTGGTAGCTAGTTAGCTTTGCTAGAGTAGCTCCTTTGTGTAGCTTGCTAGTTGTAGTTATCTTCTCGGTTTGACTTGTGCGGTTGAGTGCAAATATACTAGAATTATGAATTGATTAGGTGGCTTGCAAACACCCCGTAGGCTAAGCAAAACTCACATCTCGCTACTTGTTATATTGATAAACTTGTTTAGCTTGTCTTTGTAGAAATTTTTAAAAGGGTATTCATCCCCCCTCTAGTTTGAAAAGTTTAAGGACCTAGATATGCATTTGGATAGTTTAGGGACCTAGATGACACCTTTCGCAAAGTTTAGGGACCTAGATGACACACTCTGAAAAGTTCAAGGAGCTAGATGTGCATTTTGATAGTTTGAGGACCTAGATGACATCCCTGAATAGTTTAGAGACCGCTGGTGTATTTTACTCAAAAATTAATTACAGCTAGTCGACTGTGGCTGATATACCGTGACTCCGGACAAACGAACGTGGCGTTACCGCCACCACGCGAAAACTGCTACTCTCCTTAGGCGTGCTCTCGCCGGCCTCTACCGCCACAGCATGAGGCTGGTCAGAGCTCCACCCCTAGAAACATTGTATGCGTGCAACAGTGTCGGTGGATAGGCTATTCCGTAGACTAATGGTCCCACGTGCAAGAGAGTCAGGGACAAAATATGCAACTAATAACTACCATTAAGCACTAATAATGACTCTTTATTAGTATCATTCATATAATCAACTCTTGTATTTCTTACGGGCCCCAGGGACTGAGATCCAGTGCAGCTGCTACTGCTACGATAACTCATGCAGTCGAACGTTTTCAGCCTTTCGAAGACCATCCAACGGCCGTAGCGAACCAAGCAATACTTTTCCACGTGGATCGTGGTACTAGGCAGCAGCACCGTCGGTCGTTGGACCCTCGAGGAGCAACCCCGCCGCCGTCGCACCCTCGCAGAGCGACGCCGCCGCCGTCCGCCTCTCGCCGAGCAACCCCGCCGCCGTCCGCCCTCTCGCCGACCGACCCCGCCGACGTCCGCCCCTCGCCGAGCGACCCTGCCGCCGTCCCTTCCTCGCGTAGCGACCCCGCCGCCGTCCGTCCCCAGCAAGGCATCGCCCTCTCTCACCTCGACGCGCCTCTCAAAGTTTGGAGCCGCCTCCCACTCTGCCTCCCCGTCCCCGCCTCCAGTGCCGACGGGTGAGTCTCGCGTCCCACCAAGCTTCTCTCCCGTCCTCTGTTCCCGATTTTCCCATTCCTGGTGATCCGTCCGGCATGCGTGCTGTTATTGATTGATCTGGTGTGCCTGTCTGTGTTCGTCACGTAAATCCTTTTGTTCCGGTGTTTAGGGTTGGAATGTACTCTCTCCGTTCACAGAAGAATACAATTCTCGTTTTTCGAGAAGTCAAATAGTTTGAACTTTGACTAAGTTTATATAAAAAAATATTAACATTCATGATACAAAATAAGTATCATTGAAAACGTTATAGGATATATTTTCATAATAAATTTGTTTCGAGACATAAACATTAATACTATTTACTATAAACTTAGTCAAACTTAACTATTTTGACCAGCACGAATCCCATAATCGCATTCTTTCCTATACGGAGGGAGTACGTGTCGAGGTTTATATGAAGAATGTTTTGATTATGATCGCAGTTGTAGATTTGCTTTCAATCTGTAACACCCTAAATAGCTAATTTTTTTTTCGTGGACCTGCACTATGATTTATATAGTCCTAAACACAATGAAATGAAGCTAATTTTGTTGCCTGAAGTTCAACTCTTTGCAGTCTAGCTGAATAAAACATTACTAACAAACAGAAAAATAAAATAAAATAAAATGAGTTAATATACTAAACCACCAATAAGAAGCAATTTGCAGAACAAGTGTTGCTCTTTTCATTTTTACTCTGTTGATGGTAGCTTACATCTACAAGAAGCTAAAATGCCTCTCTAGCATTCGGTTCACATAAGAACCAGAGTCAGCATAAACATACCAGCTGCCATAATAGGTTTTGCATCTGATTTTGCCCAGCTTTTGTTGTCCTTAGCCAATGCCACCAGTTCGATGGGTGCAAAACTTGGATATGTCTGACCCTCTCATTATTGTTGACAGTGACTGACTTCGTTTATTGAACTGTATATATCAATTTTGATAATGAGCGGCCTTCATTTTGATACACAAGCCAAATGTCCCTTTATATGTATTCAAAAGACTCTATAATCCGAGCCACATGGTTGAGTAGTTCCTCACTAGCTGACTAGTTCCTTTCTACACTTTTCGAGGGAAATCCAAATTTCTTTCATATGTTTTCTTTTCAGCAGATGTTTGCTCTGTGAATAACTAAATAGTTCAACAAATACCAGATGTTCCAGTTTAAAACAATCCAATGAGTGAAATGAATTGGAATCCACAAAAAATTTGTTTACTGCACAGCTAACCAGTCTACGAATAAATAAAGCAGACACAGTAGAATCACAAATAACTTGAATTTCATAAATCCTAATAGTAGAATAAAAAATACACAAACACATAAAACTTTAGGCTTGGACAGTAATAATTATATGCAATGTTCAAAAAGGCGCTAGGAGGTGACCCACTGCCTAGAGCCTAGGCGAGCCTAGGCATTTTGCTAAATTTGCATTCATCGTGTATAGCTGAATAAATTATATAAATATAGTAGCTGAAATGCTGAATAAATTAGATAAAAAGAGAGAAGGACCAATAGACATACCTTAGTTGATACACAAGTGATGTTCCTACTCAGTTGATACAAAACAGATGTTCCTACAATAATAGAAGTGGACACTGGACAGTAGACCATAGCAGCAGTTAGATACAATTGGATATTAACTTCTGTTGTCGATAGTTCACAATTTATATGTACAGTTCTATTTTGTACACATATAGAAAGGTTCTCAAGAAACTGGTGGTGGCACCTTCTGCTACCTCCTCGAGCACTGAAATGTTGTCAAAGTGATCGTGCCAACTCCAGTCAGTTAGAGTTTGTCAACAAGCTAAACAAAACTCGAGAACCATCGATATTATTTAGAGTCTCTTGCATTGATGTTTCAAGTTGTAACGAGTGCACTGACTCGCTGTACTGTTTTTTCATAATATAAACTGTGACATTTTGAATATTATGTGACTGTATTGTGTCTTCATGACTCTCACAGGTGAAGTCGGCTGATATGATGCACCTCATTTGGATAACAATGTGACTGGCACCATAAGTTACAGAAATATACAGGAGGGTCTAGGGCAAAGGATGCATGTACCTCATGGTATCAATCTGTGTTTCGCAACTTCTTCCGTGCCCTTTCAGGTGGAATCTTTCATTGAGCTGGGTACCGGAGAATTGAACCCCCCTGTGACATCTGAAAAGTTATCTGCTAACTCACAAGCTGTTAATGATGCTGGAGCAGTTGAAGGTATTGACATTAATGGAAAATTGGTTCAAAAACCTAAGAGGAAAAAACATAGGCCAAAGGTCATTAAAGAAGGACAATCAACAAAGTTGCAGAAGCCTAAAACTCAAAAGCCTCCCAAGGAAAATGGGAATCAGCCTACTGGAAAGAGGAATTATGTCAGGAGGAAGGGACTAAGCGCACCAGCTGAACAAATTCCATCAGGAGGTGCTGATACACACACTAGAGCTAAACCAGGAGTAGCCCAAAGATGTTTGGACTTTGATGTGAAGGACCAGCATGGACATTTGGATCTGGTATCACAAACCCAGGAAACGGAGATACAGACTTGTGCTGGGGACACACAGCCATCAATATCTGGAGTTGAAAAAAGTAATGTCCAGGTATCATGCCAGTGGGGTGGTACAAGAAGTTCTATTATTTCAGTTGACCCAATAGTTGATATACAAGGATTACGGACAGATTGCGTGCCTAAAAGAGTCAATTTTGATCTGAACAATTCTATAGCAAGTCAGATGCCAACCAATTATTCTAGTCTAATGGACAGCTCTGGAAATTTTTTCCAGTTTGGTTTAAGAGAAAAAGTTCAAACAAATCAGTTACTGGATTCTAATTCTAGTCTGCCAGTTAGATGTGTCTCTCATCTCAACAGCTCGGTAGATCATATGCGACGCCCATCAGCGAATTTTGACCAATACATAAGCAGATCTCAAGATTGTACAGAAAAATCACCAATACATTATCAGATGTTTAGTAATTATAGAGTTCCACAAAATATGGCAGCAGCTTCTCAGTATACCGAAAGGGTGTCAGTGGGGGGCAATTTCAATCCTGAAGCTTGTATAGCCGAAGGCGCAATAATCAAACAAATGGCTCAATGCTATAGACTTCCAGAAATTCCATTTGTACCTCCCAAGCATAATGAAAGGGATGTGATGAATGGAAATCTGAACGAGTTTTCTGTGGAGAATGATTACTTGAAGTTTTCTACCAATAGTAACTACCAAACTGGAGCAGCTTTTGGTTTTCATGATTCTCCAGGCTATTCAGATGTTCTTGCAATGGGTAAAAAAAGAGAACACAATGCTACCAGTGGTCATCAGATTTCTTTTGGCATCGACTTTATTAACTCAAATAGAACAAGGAAATTCTGTAGTGATGACCTCCTTTCCACTAGCTCCCAAACATCTTATTATCCTGAAGCATGCAAAAGGATGAGACCAGAGGATCATAGCAATCACCTAAACGGAACTACGGGAAAGCGTTCTTCCTCATCAGCATTTTCTGATGGTTCGAACACAAATAAAGTTTCAGCTATGAACCCTGGAATTGGTACCTTGGCTGACATACAAAGGTTGATGGCCCTTGAGAAATCACAAGCTTCACAACAAATGATTGACTTTGTTATGTCACAGAACAACATGATCCATGAACGTACTGGACTTTCTTTGCAAAATATTACTGACAAAGGATTTATTGCTTTACCTAATAAACAGTTCCGAAGCTTCACTGCACAGAATGTACCATTGCCTGGCAGTACTGTAAACCAATTGGGAGAAAGTAATATCCTGAGGAATGGAGTGCATCAAATTCAACCTTGGGAAATTACATCTAGGCCACATCACTCTAGCGACATTTTTGCTTTACCAAATAAATGGTCTGGATACTTAACAACAGGGAACACACAGTTATCAAGTGGCACAGTGAATCCATCCACAGAAAACTATATTCAGAGTAATGCTATTCATCAACATCAATGCTTAGAAAACGTTGTGGCTAAGGTGCCAGTCTTGTCTGAAACACACAATACTTCCAGTCAAGAGGGCCATAACCACTGCACTGCTACTAGTGCTGATGAGCATATCAGAACTACAAGTGATGAAGTTGTTAGATCCCTTACCCAACGAGCAAGCCAACCAACCACAAATGGGAACTACAGTCTTAACTCTTCTAGAGTAACTGCAGAAGCAAACATTACTGTGAAGCCAAGAAAAAGGGGCCGTCCAAGAAAAGTAGTAGACCCCAATGGTATTACTTATGCTTCTGAACCTTCCACTGGAATTACTCCTAGGATGTCAACTGTGGAGTCAAAAAGTTCTGACCAAGATAAGGAGATTCATGGAGGTGTCATTCCTCAAGCTACAGCAGCATCAGTTGATCCTTTAGATGGCATAATTCAAAAGATTAAGCTCTTAAGCATAAACGGACCAGACAAGGTTGTGGCAGAGGTACCCAAAAATGCTCTTGTTCCTTATGAAGGTGAATTTGGTGCACTGGTTGCATTTGAGGGGAAGACAAAGAAAAGCCATTCTCGGGCCAAAGTGAACATAGATCCGGTCACCACTATGATGTGGAACTTATTAATGGGGCCAGATATGGGTGATGGTGCTGAAGGGTTGGACAAGGATAAAGAGAAGTGGCTTGACGAAGAAAGAAGAGTGTTCAGAGGACGGGTTGATTCATTCATTGCTCGTATGCATCTAGTTCAGGGTATGGAAACCATTTCAATTTTATATTTCTAGTATGCCTTTTCTATATTCTGTACTCATTATCTCAGGTTCTTGTTTCCATCAGTCAGGCCTTTTTAATCATTGATCTATATTTCGAAAATATTCAGATTGGTAACTTGAAAAAAATCATATTAAGTTTACACTAAATAGACAAATAGTAAGCTTGTATGGTTATAGAAATTTGATAGCCGCAGTTGCATTTTGGAGATTCTGAAGAACAGAAACCATATTGGTCTGTGATGAAAGGGTCATACCTGAGTCCATTTAAACAGTGATTCACAATGTAACATGGGGCACTGTAATAATTCATAAGATGTGGATCTTCTATGCATAGTGTGTGTGAGATGACGGAGGACATGTGTTTTTGTTTTCACAGAAAAACTTAACTTTTTATATAATCTAATTTGTTTACAGGGGACAGGCGTTTCTCTCGATGGAAAGGATCAGTCGTGGACTCAGTCGTGGGTGTATTTCTTACCCAGAATGTTTCAGATCATCTTTCTAGGTGAAATATACACTTCTAGTAGCCTAATTGAAGTAAGAATATGTTGTGAAATTTAGCATATATATATATATATACATACACCAATTTTAGTCCTTTTCTTTTTTCAGTTCTGCTTTCATGGCAGTTGCTGCCAAATTTCCTGCTAAGACAGAGGTCCCTGAAAAACCTGTGGCTGAGATGTCTCATACTTCTCCTGAACAGAAGGATAGTTGTCCTGGACTGTTTGGTGATTCTATCAAATTGCAGGGCAAGATATCCATTGAAGAGATAAGTGACATTAGATCATTAATTACTACAGAAGATAATGAAGAAAGTAATAGTAATGAATTGATTGGAAGCTCTGCCGGGTATGGAGTAAACCGTGCAACTGGAGGATGCCATGTCTCTTATAGGAAGTCACTAACTGGATCCCAAGGAAATGGGCTATCAGGATATGTTTTTCCAACTACCGGCTTGTCAAGTGTGGTAGAAACTGAAGATGGATCATTGGAGGATGTTATCTCTTCTCGAAATTCTGCTGTTTCTTCCCAGAATTCCCCAGATTACCTCTTTCGTACAATCGATCCAATAGGTTCTAGTTCGTTGCAAAATTTCACCGAAGAGGGCTGTATCATGAGAAATATATCCAACGGGACTGGCAGCTCAACTGACTACACAGCGTTTCTGCCTATTCAAGATCCAAAACGCATGCTCGGATTATCAGAATATTATGGACTTAATCCTCTTCCAGTTTCAGGTGTGAACAAGGGTGTGTTGCTTGATCTAAACAGATCATATCAGCCATTGCATACTTCTATGCCCTATGTTCAGAATAGCGAGTCTGATTTCACAGGTGTGTCATGTTTCAGCCATATGGATAAATCATTCCACACCAGCCCTGATAGAGTGAATCTTTCCAGTGTTATACAATCTGAGGCTAGTCTTTACCCCACTGATCCTTTGCAACAAGGCAACTTTTCACCAGTAATTAAACAAAACTTCCAACCATTACATAGTTCAGACAAAGTGCCATTTTTCAAGGAGCACTCTTCCTGTGGAAATGATTTTTCGAGGAACAAAACTGAAGCTCCTTTTGTGGAACCACTTGTGTATTCAAATCATCAAGAGGTGTACACTACCTCAACAGATCAAATGGGTGCTGAACAATTTCAATCAGGATGTGGCCAACAGGACAATGATGCCAGAATTCAGACAGCATCACATGAAAGGCATCAATCTTCAACCTTGTGTGAAAACCAGAACTCTCATTCAGAGGTCTGGCAAGGAGTTGCTTCAGGCTCAACACTGAATTTCATTGATACTCAAAAGGGGCCGTCAGAAGCTCAACAAAATGGATCAAAAGCTAAGAAGGTACGGGGCCGACCTAAAAAGAAAACTTATGACTGGGACAGTTTACGAAAAGAAGTGCTTTCTAATGGTGGGGATAAACAAAGAAATCATGATGCAAGGGATACTGTTGATTGGGAGGCAGTTAGGCAAGCAGAAGTGCGGGAAATATCTGAAACTATCAGAGAGAGGGGAATGAATAACATGCTAGCAGAACGGATAAAGGTAAATCTAGTAGAAGAAAGCTCTCCAAAAAGTTCTAGTTGTTCAAGCATGCACCGATATTTTCATTTGATATTTATTTGCACTACAATATTAGCTTGAAACATTTTAAAGTTTTGACCACCTTTGCACAGGAATTCCTGAACCGATTGGTGACAGACCATGGAAGCATTGATCTTGAATGGCTAAGAGATGTTCAACCAGACAAAGCAAAGTAAGTCTAGTGGAATACACTGAGAAGATTATAAGAACTACTGAGTTCCTAATCTTATAAGACCCTTTGTAGCACTCATATGAATTTATGATGCTACTCCTTGTTTCACTACGACCAAACCTGAAGAGTTTAAGTGTCCAACAAGTAATACTGATTAAAATCATGAAAAAAGGACATTGATTCAGGCTTCCGTAAAATTTTCATCAATGCAATTTTTAGCTGGTCTTGTCAAAGTATTAACTACAAATTGGACAGTGAAAACTAAAAACTTCATGCACATTACCTTTGTAATCATATCAGTAGTTAAATATTTCATTCAAGGTGTCATTGCCGTTTTTTAATATGCCATACACATTTCTTCTAATTCTTCCAGGGACTTCCTTCTAAGCATTAGAGGGCTTGGACTCAAAAGTGTTGAGTGCGTTCGCCTCTTGACGCTACATCACATGGCTTTTCCAGTATGTTCTTTGTTGCTCAACCTCCTAAAGTTTTTTTTCAAGTATATTCCTTATTCTGAAGCTCTGTATGTTGATTCCCTAGGTGGACACAAATGTTGGTCGGATATGTGTGAGGCTTGGATGGGTGCCACTTCAACCACTGCCAGAGTTTCTTCAGTTGCACCTATTGGAAATGTATGTATCGTTATTCTCTATAGTTCTTTATATGTACATGATCACCCAGAGTGCATATGTGGCATAAGTCTGATATTCTACCACTGAAGGTATCCCATGCTGGAACAAATACAGAAGTACCTTTGGCCTCGACTATGCAAGCTAGATCAACGTACATTGTAAGATTAGTTCAATCAATACTTTTAATATTATATTTAGCTGGCTAGATTCAATGATGCCTTCCAATATGCAGGTATGAGCTTCACTACCAAATGATTACTTTCGGAAAGGTGATACATGAAACAAAAAAAAAATTGATCTAACACGGCCTGGTTTACTATGAACTGACTTACCTTTTCTCTATGGTCCACTTTTAGGTTTTCTGCACAAAAAGTAAGCCTAATTGCAATTCATGTCCAATGAGAGCTGAATGTAAGCACTTTGCTAGTGCATTCGCAAGGTAATTCCAGGAAATCCAAGATCCTTGTTATTCAGCTAATGGACATGCTGAATTATGTTCTTTAGACTTTACATATATGTGGGGTACTGTTCATTAGTTGTTGCATTGAACTGATATGTGTAGTTATGAGAGAATATCTGGTGCTCCCATCTCTTTAGGTGTTCCTGTGCTCCCCTGAATAAAAATTACATCTAAAAGTGCATGAAAGTTTCTGACAATAATAAGGATGTATAGATCATGTAATCACCCATATTCATGCAAATTTTTTGGCTTGAACAAATAGTATTTGTGAAAGGAGAAAAAGAAAAGACAAATCAGCATGTCAATTGATGCAGGTGCAACTGTGAACTGTGGATGTGTGATCTGCAACCTGCCTCAGTTGACGTGCTGATTTGTCTTTTGTTTCTCCTTGCACAAAATGTTGTTTAAGCTCAAATTTTGCATGAGTATAGATGATTGCATGATTTATGTACCCACATTTTTGTTGAATATTTCCATGCACTTTTAGATGTAATTCTTACTGCAGGAGCATGGGAGCACTTAAAGTAGGAGGACTGGATATTCTCTCACGTATTTATCAATGTTGGAGTATGAGTATTAGGCCCATGTGGCTAAGCCCATGAGGCCCATGTATGACATATATTGCTACCCCTCTAGGGTTAGCCCAAGTAATGTGAATCACAAGTTCTAACATGGTATCAGCCTAGGTTCCTTCCTCCCAGCCGCCACAGCTGCCGCCGCCGCCGCTGCAGGCCATGGCAGGCCGTCCTCCCCCTCCTCCCACCCCCTTCACCTCCCTCCCCACCTCCTCCTGGGCGCCGGTGGCCGGTTCTCCTCCTCCAGCCGCCGCTGCGGGGTCCCTCAGCGCCGCCGCCGCTGTCGCTTCTCTCCCCAGGCCGGCGGGCGCGGGGCCCCTTCCCTGGCCGGCAAGGCCGCGGACGCGCCTCCCCTCCTCGGCGCGGGCCGTCCCGGCGCAGGCGCGGCTCTCGGCGCAGCCGCCCCTGGCGTGACCGGCCCTGGCACGGGCCCAGGTGCTGGCGCAGCCCCCAGGTGCGGGTGCAGCCCCCTGTGCGGCGCAGGCGCAGCCGCCCCAGGCGCGAACGGCCCTGGTGGTGCGGGCGCAGGTGCGGGGGCACCCCCTGTGCGGCACTCCCTTCCCTCCACACTGCGGGTCCCGACCCTGCCCTCGCCACCGCCATCATCGCCGCCCGGACTGCTGCCGCGGCCGGCCAGGGCCGGTTTCGTGTGGGTCCTGACTCCGCACTCGCCGCCGCCCTCGCCACCGCCCGGACTGCTGCTGCGGCAGCCCAAGACCGTGTTCGTGCGGTCGCCCTCGCTTGGGAGCGCGAGTGCCATGCGGCTGACACACTGGCTCTCCAGTTCACCGAGGCGGAGCAGCTCCTCGTCCTCCCTGCCTCACTCGACGTCGTGCCGGGATACTCGTCTTGCTCGTCTGCCCTTACTGCTACTCCGCCGCCGCCGTTGTCTCCTCTTGGTCCTCCTCCCTCCGAGCCGAGCGGGGGTTGGGGGGGCCGTGGCCGCGGGTACAGTCCGGCTCCCGGCGGTGCGCCTCGCCCGTCGGCGGCCATGCTCGCAGGTGCTCCTCCGGGGTTTCCACCTCCTGGCACCTCGCCCGGGCCTTTCGGTTGGGACCCGGCGGCCTTGGCCAGCTCTTTCAGCACCATGGCACCGACACCCCTTGTCGGGCCAGACTGGATCACCGACTCGGGAGCCACGTACCACACCAGTCCCGACCCTGGTATACTCTCCTCCGTTCACCCTCCTTCTCATCCTTCGTCCATCATGGTCGCCAATGGCTCCTGTCTTCCTGTCACGTTCGTGGGTGCCGCCGACGCTCATGGCTCCTTTCGTCTTCCCGACGTTCTTATTGCACCTTCTATGGTTCACAACCTCCTTTCTATTCGTCGGTTTACCACTGACAACTCTTGTTCCGTTGAGTTTGACTCTTCTGGTCTTACTATGAAGGATTTGGCTTCCCGGCGTCATCTTCTCCGTTGCGACAGCACGGGGCCCCTTTACACCCTTCGTTTTTCGGCCTCTGCCTCCTCTTCCTCGCCTCCTATTTTGTCCATTGCTTTCGTCGCCACATTTTCCTCCACCACTTGGCACCTCCGTCTCCGCCATCCTGGTCGTGATGCTCTGATGCAGCTCAGTCGGAGTTCCGACGTTCGGTGCCCTTGGGCTCACGATGAGCACTTGTGTCATGCGTGCCAGCTCGGCCATCATGTTCGTCTTCCTTTTCATTCTTCTTCACATGTCACTCGTGTGTTTGATCTTGTTCACTGTGACTTATGGACTTCTCCTGTCATCAACATTTCTGGCTACAAATACTATCTTGTGGTGGTCGATGAGTTCTCTCATTATTCGTGGACTTTTCCCTTGCGTGCCAAGTCTGATGCTTTTTCCACTTTTCTCCACTTTTTCGCCTGGGTGTCTACTCAGTTCGGCCTTTACCATCAAGGCCGTCCAGTGTGACAATGGTCGTGAGTTCGATAACTCCACCTCCCGTGCTTTCTTTCTCTTTCACGGTGTCCAGTTATGAATGTCTTGCCCGTACACCTCCTCCCAGAACGGCAAGGCTGAGCGCATGATTCGTACCACGAACGACATCATGCGCACTCTTCTGCTCCAGGCGTCCCTTTCCGCTCGCTTCTGGGCAGAGAGCCTGCACACCTCCACCTACCTCCTTAACCGCCTACCTTCCGCTGCCTGCCCAGCTCCTACACCACACCACGCTCTCTTCGGTACACCTCCTCGGTATGACCACCTTCGTATCTTTGGGTGTGCGTGTTACCTTAACACCACCGCCACCACTCCCCACAAGCTGGCTCCGCGTTCGACTCTGTGTGTCTTTCTCGGGTATTCCCCAGACCACAAGGGTTACTGGTGCTATGACCTCACCTCCCATCGGGTCCTCATCTCTCGCCATGTGGTGTTTGATGAGTCTGTATTCCCCTTCTCCACCGCCACCACACCAACATCTGACCCTGTCCTATCCTCTCTGTTTCCCACTGACACGGTGGTCTAGCCACTGTTGCCGTTTCCTCCTGCAGGTACTGCTCCACCGTGCCCTTCGCCGGGCCCGTGCCCCAGCTCGCCGCCCACCAGTCATGCCCCTGGCCCTGTGCCCTGCCCGGGTCCGGCGGCGTCGCCCTCCGATGACACGGGTCCAGGGTTGTCGACTTCTGCACCTCCTGCGCGCTTCGCTCAGCCGGTGCACGTCTACCAGCGCCGTGCGGCCCCAGGCGCGGGCGACCTTGACGCGGACGCGGCCCCAGGCGCGGGCGGCCCCGGCGCGGTCGGACGTTTCGCCCAGCCGGTGCACGTCTACCAGCGCCGTACACGGGCAGCTCCGCTACCTCAGCCACCATAGGTGGCCTCTTCTTCCCCGACGCTGCCTACGCCGCCGGTGGCCTCTTCTCCGCCGGGGACGCCTACACCACCGCCGCGGCAACCGGCCGGCAGCGTCGTGCCGCAGGTGTACCACCCTCCGCTCCTTCACCGACACCCGCGGCATGTTCACCCTATGGTGACGCGACACGCGGCTGGTACCCTGCGGTCCCGGGCTCTCGCGGTGATACCCGACGACACACAGGTCTCTCCTGTACCCTCTTCCGTTCGCGACGCCTTGTCGGACCCCCACTGGCGCTGCGCGATGGAAGAGGAGTACACGGCTCTCCTCGCCAACCAGACATGGGATCTAGTGCCTCGTTCGCCCGGCTCCAACGTCGTCACCGGCAAGTAGATCTGGAGACACAAGCGGCGGGCTGATGGTACCCTTGAGTGGTACAAGGCTCGCTGGGTGCTCCGGGGTTTCACTCAGCACCCTGGAGTTGACTACGATGAGACTTTCAGCCCAGTGGTCAAGCCGGCCACCGTCCGCACGGTGGTCTCACTGGCTCTCGCTCGCTTCTGTCCCGTTCATCAGCTGGACGTCAAGAATGCCTTTCTGCGCGGGACTCTTACTGAGACAGTCTACTGCAGCCAGCCGGCGGGGTTTGTTGACTCTTTTCCTCCTGACATGGTCTGCCGGCTCAACAAGTCTCTCTACGGCCTCAAGCAGGCCCCTCGGGCGTGGCACTCTCGGCTTGCTACTTTCCTGTTGACATTGGGGTTTATGGAGGCCAAGTCAGATACATCACTGTTTATCTATCACCATGGAGCTGGGACTGCCTACCTACTGCTCTATGTTGATGACATTGTCCTCACAGCCTCCAGCCCGTCACTCCTCCGCCGGATCATCAGCTCTCTCCCGCAGGAGTTTCCTGTAAAGGATCTCGGGGTACTCCACCACTTTCTCGGGGTCACTGCTGAGTCTCGACCCACAGGGCTTCTTCTTCACCAGCGGCAGTACACTCTTGATATCTTGAAGCGAGCTGGGATGACTGACTGCAAGCCCTGCTCCACTCCGGTTGACACACAGGGCAAGCTGTCAGAGGCCGAGGGCAACCCAGTGGCAGACCCCACGGCTTACTGGAGTCTTGCAGGTGCGCTTCAGTACCTTACTTTCACCAGGCCTGACATCACCTATGCAGTGCAGCAGATATGCCTTCACATGCATGATCCCCGGAAGCCCCGCCTCATCGCTCTCAAGCGCCTCCTCCGCTACCTCCGTGGCACTGTCAACTACAGCTTGCTCCTTCACTGGTCTTCCTCCACCGAGCTCGTCGTCTACACTGACGCGGACTGGGCCGGGTGTCCGGACACTCGGCGCTCTACCTCCGGCTACGCGGTCTTTCTGGGCCGCAACCTGGTGTCCTGGTCGTCCAAGCGCCAGCCGGTGGTCTCCCGCTCCAGTGCCGAGACGGAGTACCGCGCTGTCGCTAACGGCGTGGCGGAGGCTTCCTGGCTCAGGCAGCTCCTCGCCGAGCTCCATAGCCCTCTCTCCCGGAGCACCCTCGTCTACTGCGACAACGTCAGTGTGGTCTACCTCTCCACCAACCCTGTTCAGCACCAGCGGACCAAGCATGTGGAGATTGACCTACACTTCGTCCGTGATCGAGTCGCCATCGGCGAAGTTCGGGTCCTCCACGTCCCGACCACCTCCCAGTTTGCCGACATCTTCACCAAGGGCCTCCTGTCCTCGACCTTCACCGAGTTTCGCTCCAGCCTCAACATCACCAGTGGCTAGTTGAGTCTGGGGGGGCTGTGTGTGTGCTTTTCATTCATGTCCAGTCTGTAACTCCGCTGCGACGGGTAGTTCAGACTGCAGGGGGCTGTTGGAGTATGAGTATTAGGCCCATGTGGCTAGGCCGCCCATGTATGACATATATTGCTACCCCTCTAGGGTTAGCCCAAGTAATGTGAATCATAAGTTCTAACAATCAACACGGTGAATGACATGATATTGACATTCCAGATAATCTTTTAGCTATCAAGAAAGTTCTTACATTGTTATAGACAAATCTCAATTCACTCCTAGTTTACGAAAGAGAGTGAGCTTCCTTTCTGTTGGAATGAATTGTCTTGATTGATTAGGCTAACCCTAGAAGGGTAGCTATATAGTGTAGCATACATGGGCCTAGCCACATGGGCCTCATATACATATATTCCAACACCCCCCGCAGTCTGAACTACCGTCGCAGCGGAGTCAAACTAGACACCAGGAAAAGAAAATACAATACATACGAGCCCTCCACAGACGCAACTAGCCACTAGTGATATTGAGGCTAGAGCGGAAGGCGGTGAAGGTCGACGACAGGAGGCCCTTGGTGAAGATGTCTGCGAACTGGGACGTAGTAGGTACATGTAGGACTCGCACCTCGCCGATGGCAACCCGATCACGGACGAAGTGAAGGTCGATCTCCACATGCTTGGTCCGCTGGTGCTGCACGGGGTTGGTGGAGAGGTAGACCGCACTGACGTTGTCGCAGTAGACAAACGTGCTCCAGAGAAGGGGGTTGTGGAGCTCGGCCAGGAGCTGTCGGAGCCAAGAGGCCTCCACCACGCCATTGGCCACGACGCGGTACTCCGCCTCGGCACTGGAGCGGGAGGCCACCTGCTGACGCTTGGACGACCAGGACACCAAGTTGCCGCCCAAGAAGACAGCGTAGCCGGAGGTGGAGCGCCGAGTGTCCGGACATCCGGCCCAGTCAGCGTTGGTGTAGACAACCATCTCGGTGGAGGACCGCCGGTGAAGAAGTAGGCCGTAGCCCACAGTGCCTCGGAGGTAGCGGATGAGGCGCTTGAGGGCAGTGAGGTGGGGCTCCCTCGGATCATGCATATGAAGGCACAACTGCTGAATGACATAAGTGATGTCCGGTCGAGTGAAGGTGAGGTACTGCAGAGCACCAGCGAGACTCCGGTACGCGGTGGGACCAGACACCGGGTTACCCTCGGCCTCGGACATCTTGCCCTGTGTGTCAACTGGAGTAGAGCAGGGGTTGCAGTCTGTCATCCCAGCTCGCTCAAGGATGTCAAGAGTGTACTGCCGCTGGTGAAGAAGTAGGCCAGCAGGATGAGGCGCAACTGTGACCCCAAGGAAGTGGTGGAGCACACCCAGATCCTTCATAGCAAATTCCTGCTGGAGAGAGGTGATGACGCGGCGAAGGAGTGACTCATTGGAGGCGGTGAGGACAATGTCATCAACATAGAGCAGTAGATATGCAGTCTCAGCTCCATGGTGGTAAATGAACAGGGACGTATCGGACTTGGCCTCCACAAACCCCAGTGATCGGAGAAAGGCAGCAAAGCGATGGTTCTATGCCCGGGGGGCCTGCTTGAGGCCATAGAGAGATCTGTTGAGCCGGCAGACCATGTCAGGACACGAGGAGTCAACAAACCCGGCCGGCTGACTGCAGTAAACTGTCTCAGTGAGAAGACCATGCAGGAAAACATTTTTGACATCTAGTTGATGCACGGGCCAAAGAGCGAGTGAGTGCGAGGGAGAGCACCGTGCGGACTATAGCCGGCTTCACCACTGGACTGAAGGTCTCATCATAGTCAACACCAGGCCGCTGAGTGAAGCCCCTGAGAACCCAACGAGCCTTGTACCTCTCGAGAGTGCCATCAGCCCAGCGCTTGTGTGTCCAGATCCACTTGCCGGTGACGACGTTGGAGCCTGGTGGACGTGACAAGATCCCGGTCCGGTTGGTGAGGAGAGCCGCGTACTCCTCTTCCATCGCGTAGTGCCAGTGAGGATCCAACAGGGCCTCGCGGACGGAAGAGGGTACTGGAGAGACCTGCGAGTCACCAGGCATCGCTGCAAGAGCCCGGGGCTGCAGGGTCCCAGCCGCGTGGCGTGTCACCATAGGGTGAACATGACGCGGGTGGCGGTGAAGGAGCAGCGGGTGATACACCGGGGTCTCGACGCGAGCGGTGTGAGACCGCGGCGACGGCTCCGGTGTCCCCGACGGAGAGGTAGACGGCCTCGATGGTGACTCCGGCGAAGGAGGGGCCATCGACGGAGGCGAAGGTGCCGGCGCAGTCCGGGCCCGGCGCTGGTACACAAGGACTGGCCGGGCGAAGCGCGCAAGCGGAGCCGGAGGCGACGGCCTGGGACCCCGTCAGCCGGAACGACAGGGGCAGTCCCGCAAGGGTCCCCGTCCATGCTCGAACGGGGAGCAGGGTCGGGGGAGGCACCGGCCGACGACGAGCTGGGGCACGGGGCCGTAGGACCTGCAGGAAACAACGACAAAGGTGGCTCGACCACCGCATCAGTGGGAAACAAAGAGGAGAGGTCAAGCTCGGAGGTGAAAGGGGTGGTGGTGGTGGAAAAGGGGAAGACAGACTCATCGAACACCACATGGCGAGAGATGAAGACCCGACGAGAGGTGAGGTCGTAGCAGTGGTATCCCTTGTGGTCCGGGGACTACCCGAGGAAGACATAGAGAGTGGATCGGGGAGCCAGCTTGTGCGGAGCAGTGGCCATGGTGTTAGGGTAACACGCACACCCGAAGACTCGAATGTGGTCATACCTCGGAGGGGTACCGAAAAGAGCGTGGTGCGGCATGGGAGCCGGGCAAGCAGCGGAAGGAAGACGGTTAAGGAGATAGTTGGAGGTGTGCAGGCTCTTTGCCCAAAAACGAGCGGGGAGTGAGGCCTGGAGTAAGAGTGTATGCACAGTGTCATTGGTTGTGCGAATCATGCGCTCAGCCTTGCCGTTCTGAGAGGAGGTGTACGGGCAAGACATGCGCAGCTGGACACCGCGAGAGAGGAAGAAAGTCCGGGATGTGGAGTTATCGAACTCACGGCCATTGTCGCACTGGACGGCCTTGATGGTGAGGCCGAACTGAGTGAAAACCCAAGCGAAAAATAGAGCGCGGGGAATGTCTCAGACTTGGCACGTAAGGGAAAAGTCTACGAATAGTGAGAAAAAATCATCAACCACCACAAGATAGTACTTATAGCCAGAAATGCTGAGTACAGGAGACGTCCATAGGTCGCAATGAACAAGATCAAAAATGCGAGCCGCATGTGAAGAAGAACTAGAAAAAGGAAGACGAACATGACGGCCCATTTGGCACGCGTGACACAAATGCTCATCATGAGCTCGAGTACAACGAATGTCTGAGCTATGACTAAGCTGCATCAGGGCATGACGTCCAGGATGGCCGAGGCGCTGGTGCCAAGTAGTAGAAGAGGTGGTGGCGAAGGCAGCTGACAAAAGCGAAGACGACGAGGCAGACGCCGGAAAACGGAAGGTGTAAAGGGGCCCCGTACTGTCACATCGAAGCAGAGGACGCCGGGTAGCCAAATCCTTCACAGTAAGACCAGAAGAGTCAAACTCCACAGAACACGAGTTGTCAGCTGTAAAACGACGAATAGAAAGAAGGTTGTGAACCATAGAGGGTGCAACAAGAACATCGGAAAGACGAAAGGACCCATGAGCACCGGCGGTACCCACAGAGGTGACAGGAAGACATGAACCATTTGCGACCATAATGGACGAGGGGAGAGAAGGAGAATGGACAGAACAAAGTATACTAGTGTCAGGGGTGGTGTGGTAGGTGGCACCCGAGTCGGCGATCCACTCAGGTCCGACAGGAGGTGTTAGGCCCATGGTGCTGAACGACCATGCCAAGGTCGCCTGGTCCCAGCAGGCAAGCCCGGGCGGGTTGCCGGAGGGAGTAGCCCACGGAGGCGTAGTGGAAACGCCGGGAGGTAGAGCACCAGTAAACATGGCCACCGGTGGGCGAGGCTCACCACATAGAAATGCGCCCTGACCACGGGTTGTGAAAGGAAGGCCATGGTGCCCCCCCGGTGGGCCAGCTGGCGGGGTGACTCCACCACGGCCTCCCCCACGGCCCCCACCGCGTCGGCGATGACCGCCACGACCCCCCCACCTCCGCTTGGCACGGAGGGAGGAGGACCAAGAAGAGACGACGGTGGTGGAGCAGACGTACGAGGTGGAGCAGACGGGCGCGGCGGAGTAGCAGCCAGGGCCGTCGAGGAAGACGAGGACCCCGGCTAGAGGCCCTGAGTGAGCTCCTCCATGACAAGGTCGTCACGGACCTGCAGGAAGGTGGGAAAGGGCCGCTGACGGGTGATCCACGTCCGGAGGTGGGCGTAGCGGTCGCTGAGCCCGCGGAGGACGTTGAGGACGAGGATGCGATCCTCCACGGGCCAGCCCAGGTCGCCGAGGGAATCGCCATGGCCTTCATCTTCCGGCAGAACTCGCCAACGGCAAGGTCCCCCTGAACGAAGGTGCGGAAACTCGCGTCGAGTCGTAGAGCTCGGGCCTCAGCATTGCCCAGAAACTGGCCCTCGAGTGCCAGCCAGGCCTGGTGAGCGGAGGTGGTGTTGCGGACGAAGTCGTGGAGGTCGACGGAGATTGTGCCGAGGATCCAGGAAAGCATGATGTTGTCCAGACGCTGCCACGACGGAGTCTGGATCACGGGCGTGGGATCGTCGAGGACGTGGTCGACGAGGGCGTAGCGGCGAAGAGTGAGGACCACCAGATCCCGCCAACGGGCGTACGAGGGCGACTCGGGGTCGAGAACAACCGAGACGAGTAGCCGGATGTTCTGGACACCGCCGGCCTGGTAGTGGAGCTGCGAGACGAGGGGATTGGCCGGGTCGTGACGGAGAGCCGTAGTGGTGGAGGTGAGGTGGCCCGTCGAGCCGGAGGAGGTGGCCCCCCCGTCCTGGGCGAGAAGCTGCTCCGCCTCGGCGATCTGGCGGGCTAGAGTGTCGGCGGCGTCCCGCTCCCGTTGCCACACAAGGGTAGCTGCACGGACTCGCTCCTGTCCCGCTGCGGCCGCGGCCCGGGCGGAAACCAGTGCGGCAGCGAGGGCGGAGACGGGTCGAGGAGCGTAGAGGGCGGCCGAAGGCGGGGCGGGGAGGTTGAAGGCACCCATGCCCGGCCCCTGCAGGTGGGAGGCCGCACCATCACCACCAGGCAGAGCCAGGCCGGCTGCAGCGGCAGCGGCGGCGTCCGTAGGAAGCTCGGGCCCGACGGCTTCGGCAACATCAGCCGGGGTGGCTGGGAAAGCAGCAGCCGCGGGAGCAGTCCCATCGGAGGCGAGAGCGAGGGCAGGGCGCGCCGCCTGGGCTGCTGGAGAGGCGCCGGACGGCGGCCAAGCCGCGGCGGAGACAGGTGCGGCGGCGAAGGGGGCAGCCGACGGCGCCCAGCCCTGGCCAGCGCCCGCGCTAGAGGAGGCTGGAGGTGTGCCCGCGATCTGGGCCCAGGAGGTGGTGCTGGAGAGAGGAGGGAAGGAGAGAAAGTAGGAGGGAGGAGGAGGAGGGTCGCCAGGTCCGGCCATGGCGCCTGGCGGCGCGCCGACGGCGGCGGCGGCCCCTGGCGGGAGGGAGGGAGGGAGAGAGGGTGGGGAAAGAAAACTAGGCTGCTGATACCATGTTGGAATGAATGGTCTTGATTGATTAGGCTAACCCTAGAAGGGTAGCTATATAGTGTAGCATACATGGGCCTCATGGGCCTAGCCACATGGGCCTCATATACATATACTCCAACACTTTCAGGGAAAAGTCATTTGCTCTGTTTTTGCAGTTGCTAAAATTCACTTCGTATCCAGAATGTCTTGTAGCTATCGAACCATAGTTGTGACATTACCAGCAAGCCTTAGTTCACTAAAAAGGGTAGACCCAGTGTCAGAGGCTCCCACACGAGTGGGGTCTGGGGAAGGGAATAACCGAAGCAAAGTCTTACCCCCGCAGAAATTCTGCAAAGAGACGGCTTTGAACCCAGGACCTGGTGACTCGGCGAGCTAGCACTCACCAACTGCACCAGGCCTGCCTTTCAAGCCTTAGTTCACTCCATTTTGAAATTTTGATTAATGTTATAATTGACTTTAGTGAAAAACTAAAAAAGTTACTGGTTTGTTGCATTTAGTGAAAACAAAGAAGTCGTTAGCTTGTTGCATTTTCTGTGCTTTGAAATGTCCATTTCTACTAACTTGGAATACTGTTCTTTTTTACGTCAATTTCAAAATTTTGCGGGCTGCAATTTAATACTGCACATTGAGAGACATTTGGTAACACTCTTTTATGAATACAGTGCTAGGCTTGCTCTTCCCGCACCCGAAGAAAAACGTTTGGCTACATCGGAAGATCCAAATGTTGTAGAGTTTTGTCACCAAATATACATAAATTCAGGGACTGTTGGCCAACTTAAGTGGAGTGCAAATTATCCTAAGCATGCTGTTTCTGATAACCATCAGCCAATCATTGAGGAACCACTGAGCCCAGAACCTGAACCTGAAAATGTAGAGGCAAAGGAGGGTGCAATAGAGGATTTCTTTTGTGAAGACCCTAATGAAATTCCTACCATTAATCTTAATATTGAGGAGTTTACACAAAACTTGAAGAACTATATGCAAGCAAACAATGTTGAGATTGAATATGCTGACATGTCAAAGGCATTGGTTGCCATCACCCCTGATGCTGCTTCCATTCCAACTCCAAAGCTCAAGAATGTCAGTCGTCTGAGGACAGAACACCAAGTGTATTACATTGGCCTTGACAAAATTTAATGTCATTGATAATAACTTAAGTTCCTTCATTTCTTGTACTATCTGTATCACTGATGAGGTCCACACCTATCTTTTTAACTTGTTTACTTTCATCTGCTTGCAGTTATGAGCTTCCAGATTCACACCCTCTTCTGGAAGGAGTAAGTTACCAGTAGATATCAACTAAACACTGCTTTTGTGTTGAATATTCATCCCAAATTTAGGTTTGTCTGTATCTTCGCAGTTCGAACAGAGAGAACCAGATGATCCCTGTCCATATCTTCTTTCCATATGGACCCCAGGCAAGATCATTTGCTTGAACCCTTTGTTCCTCTAAATTCCTCTAATGTTCAAGAATTGAACAGGTGAAACTGCACAATCAACCGATGCACCCAAGACATTCTGTGATTCAGGGGAGACTGGTAGACTATGTGGAAGTTCAACATGCTTTAGTTGCAACAGCATACGAGAAATGCAGGCTCAGAAAGTCAGAGGAACACTTTTGGCAAGTTTCCTCTGAGTCTTGTTAATTTTTGTGTGTTGGGTATTATATATATCTCTAAACTAAAAGTGCTCATTGTTTGGTCAAATTTAAGCAGATACCATGCCGAACAGCAATGAGAGGAAGCTTCCCACTTAATGGGACGTATTTTCAAGTTAATGAGGTGAACATTAGTTATCATATGTAATAATTTTTGCTATACAGTAGAAGAAATGACTCTTGGCCCATCAGATTTATCAGTGGTACAAATGTCATTATGCAGGTATTTGCTGACCATTACTCAAGCCAAAATCCAATTGATGTCCCACGAAGTTGGATATGGGACCTCCCAAGACGAACTGTTTACTTCGGAACCTCAGTTCCTACAATATTTAGAGGTATTTTTTTTTCTCAAACACGCACGAGGGCTGCACCTTTGTATTAAAGAGAGGACAAACTGGTCCCTTACAAGCAACCACTCTGACCACCTAGGAGAACAGAGGGGTTGCGGTACAGAATAGGAAAAAAAAAACACAATCTCCTGGGATAGAAAAATAGTGACCCGACCAAACAGCTGATTAAACAAGCACCCCCCCCCCCCCCCCCCCCCGCACACACACACACTACAACCTAGGCCTAGTTGTTGAGGCTTACAGGCTCCAGCAAGTTCCCAAAAGCCTCAGCTAAACTTTTGCTCCTCCAGATGATAACCAAGACTTTGGACTTTGCATAAACATCTTACTTTTTCCCGAAGTTTGTTCCATAGTGCTGGCTATGAGATTCTGTAACATTGAACATATAGCTTAAAAATGGAAGACAGAACACAGCAATAACCAAGGTTCATGTTCATGATTAAACCATCATCTAAGTACAACCTCTGACAGAGTAAGCAGTAAGTTGTCAGATATCCTAGTCAAGCTAAAATATTCAGAGCAGGATGGCACTACCTTGTGGTTTATGCAGTGATCTTTGTTGGGCATTTGTTGTTGTCATAGTTGTTATTTCCTTGTGTGTGTGTTTAGTGTTTACCAAGCTCTAACTATGTATTACATGTTTTTGCCGACAGGTTTAATGACTGAAGAGATACAACAATGCTTTTGGAGAGGTACCCATTTTATCTCCTTACTTTTATGATGTATGCTTACAATGAACAAATCTTGAGTTGAGTCCCACATATATACTATTGCTTGCAAGAATCCTGGTATCTACACCATTTTCTATGAGAATGGTATTAATGT
This sequence comes from Saccharum hybrid cultivar R570, assembly GCA_038087645.1. Taxonomy (NCBI): domain Eukaryota; kingdom Viridiplantae; phylum Streptophyta; class Magnoliopsida; order Poales; family Poaceae; genus Saccharum; species Saccharum hybrid cultivar. Next base: position 426 of record JAQSUU010000693.1, on the reverse strand, counting down.
TGAACATCTGGCATCATAGGATCACTAATAACGTTATTATCATCAAGTCAAGTCCCCACTAACATTTGGCACCATTTTTCTAAAATGTAAAGATACATAGTTCTCCTGCGTGTTCGATAAAAGAAAACTACTGGCCCAACTGTTTGACTTGGTAGACTAGTACATCTAGTCTTAACAAGTTGTGATTAGGCAGCAAGCCTATTAGTATGGTGGCGATCTTAATGCATATATGATCACTCTTGCATCTAGTTGGCTGCCCCCATGGCCCTAACTTTGGACAACAATCACCATTGTTTTTTCAGTGTCTTAACATGGACCTATTGAAAGGTTTAGTTGTTTTATTTGTTTATTCACCTTTTCTACTTCAGTCACATCAAGCATCAATTGTTAACTATTTGCTTCGTAGCACAGTCATAGCTAACAATT